>VXBA01002738.1:337625-354537 GCA_013399895.1 Serilophus lunatus
CTATCTTTTTCTTTTTACCCCCCCCCCCCCCCGCCCAGTGACATCTCTTCAGTAGCAGACAGGAATTCACCCTCTGTTTTCAGTTTGTATAACATCATACTGTGCTTAAACAACCTACAGGGTGAAATTAAACCTGATGTATCTTCAGTTCCTTCAAGAAAATACAGCTATATTTTCTTTAGCAAGTTACTCTTCTGAGGTGTGATATAATATCTGAAACATAGCATTTTAAGGATCAAAGGAAATGTCACCCATGGGGTACCGTGATGCTGAAAAATACAGAAACCACAGCTCCTCACAGAGCAGCAGAGTTTAAATAAAGATACAACAAACCCAACAATGCTGGGCTGCACAGTACATGAGAAAAGTCAAGCAAACACAAATGGGTCATGCTCCACTTACAGTCCCACAAACTAGACCCAGCAAACATCCTTTGAACAAGAATAACTTAATCCACTTTTCTAAATGCTCAGTGTATGTATTTTCTTTAGACAGAGATGTGTAATCAAGGAATATTTTTCTCTTGAGGTTTTTTTTTCTTTTCTCTCCATATTATTTCTGTGCAGTATGGAAGCTCTGTTTCAAAGCTAAATTCAATTAAGGAGGAGTAATTAGCCAAATTTCTAAAAGGATTATGCCATTCCATATAGGTCTCAAACACAGGCAAATAGGACAGTCCTAGAAAGTAAAGATGGAAATTAAATTACAAAGTAAAAAATTACAGAAGATTCAGGACTTCTTATCTTAAATCTACAGTGCAAGCAGTACATAATTGCTACAAATGGTTGGGGGTTTTTTACAATAAAGGATGTATCTCATGAATGTATCATTACTTTGCTTCTATGTTATCCAATAATGAAACCTAACTTCTGCAATCGTATCCCTTATTCAGAGGTACAGTGAGCGGATCTGTAGCCTGAAAATGGTTGACATAAGCAGAATGCCATTAACAAGTCTGCTTGGTCAGTGTTCTCATATTATTCACAACAGTCACTTAGGTCATGTGGTGCCTTTTTTGCTGTCTTGCTGGATGATTTTAATTTATTTTAAACAAGAGTATAATAACAAAAACAGGCAATAATTAAGAGCAAATGCTGTTGTACATACTAGTTATTTTAAATGCAAAAATCAGGTATGTTTGAACTAATTTGTATTTTTGAACCTTTAAGTTACATTGATTCCAATGACATCTTCGTTCCTGAGGAGAAAGAATATATTGTCTTGTATTTGGGAAATATTTATTCTTATTTAGAATTAAACTAAGTAGGAATAGATGGAAAGGCTATAGATCTTACTAGTTATACAAGAAAAGCATGACTAACGTTCATTTTTCCCTTCAGAAATCCTACGCTTGCTAGAATCATGTTCTCAAGATACTATGAAGTCTGTGCTGCTCAGTGACACTCTTCACCCTTAAAGATCTTCCTTCTAATTAAGCTTTATATTAACAGCTGAATGTAGACAGGTTTTCCTGCTTTCAATTATATGAAGTTAGTAATTCACTGGCTATATGCACATTAATTTTCTTAGAGCTTAATGAAATTTTCCTACCCAGTTTAAATTGATACTCACATTTGCAGAGCTGTGCTGAAACTCCATTCACATTCCATATATTCTTGCCTGGTGAAAAAATAGTTGCACATGCATGTGATCGCCTCTTTGGATCCCTTTCAAAGCCTTCTTTAGGAATCTGAATACGCCCTTCTGTGGGAAAAACTGCAGAAACAAAAAAAGGAATTAAAAACTCTTTAAGACCATCCTTCCTCCCAGAAGTTTCTCAGAACCTGATTGAGGGCTGCAGATATAAGACATCCTAAAAGAGCAGGAAGGATAAAAGCCTCCAGCACCCAAACAGTTTGGTTTCACCTTTCACTGCACCTCCTACTTACAGCCATTGGTGTAGTAAGAGTAAAGCGCAGAGAGGGAGGAATTTCAGCTCTGGGAAAGTTGGTTTAAATGGGAATTCCACCCTGGAGGGAGCCTGGCAGAAAGGTTATCTAAGTTCTAGTATTTTTCTGCTTTGATCCCTGCTGAGAAAATACACACCTTTCACTTTCTCAATGTCTGCTGACCAGAGAAATTGCAAAATATCTGCATCTTCAAAATACTATGTGTACATGCACACAAACATACTCAAATATATTGAGAGCATAAATCAGCAGACACTTTCAGTGATTCATTCACTGTGAAATCATACTCTGCCAAATCAATGAGTTACTGCTTTGTGACCGAAGGTGAATTTCACTCATCATAGATGATTAATATCTATTGTGTTTGGCAGAATTTCGTAAAAGAGTAATTGAAAAAAAATTGTATATTATGTATGAATGGTATTGTAAACATCACAGTCTGTATTGTGACAGGTATCATTAAAAATTTAGCTCTGAAACGCAGCTTTTTGGGAACAGTGGAAGAAGTCAAAGCATTTGATGCGAAAATTTTCATTTGAGAAGTAGGTTTATTTTCTGCTTCCTTTTATATCTAGATCAAAGAAGCTTGTGATGTGCCTCATGATTCTAAGTAATATAATGTCTGTCCCCAAGGTCTTCACATATCCCAAGGGAATTGGCAATATACATCAATTGCTGTATAGGTGTAAAGTATAATAAATGGATCTCGGTGTACCAGCTGCTATAAATTATTGTTCTGCATGTTCTACTAATTGGTGTGAGAACATCTGCACTGACTCACCAATGATGCTCAGAGAAGTGCATACATGGTTTACTTGCTCATGAGCTGAATAACTGGAAAGCCCTTTTCAGGTCATACATAGAACAAATAACTACGAAGAGGTCAGATATAGCATGCTTTAGCCTCTTTCCTGATGCTTGAGCTGTAGGTGTCTTACATTTGGAAGGAATAAAGAAAAAAACAAACTGTTCATTCACTGTTATTAATCATTTACAGTGAAGTAACTATCCCACATTTGCCTGAGCTAAATCTATCCAATGTGTGATTAGTTAGATGTGAGGATCAAAGATGCTTGTCCTTTCTGATGTATTATTTTTATAATATATTTTTAAATGTTCTGTCTTTTCTTTTTATGCCATCAAAGAATAATAGAATGGCATGTGATGTGATCATAGATGTTCACACTGAGTCAATACAACACATGTAGAGTTTGAAGATAAACAAGAAATTTCGTACTAATTTATTCCTTACGTAATTTACAGAAAATTCTGGTAAAGAAGACTATTCAGAAGGACATACAATTATTTCTGTGGACTTAGCTCATGGGCTAGGATTGTCAAGGACATTTAAAGGATTATGGTGCTCAGCATAAAAGTTAAATAAAAAGATAGTATTCAAGAAATCTCTGTGGAGTTTTAGGTTGGTTGGTTGGTTTCTGTTTGTTCATTTGTTTGTTTGTTTAGGGGTTCTTTTTGTTTGTTCTTTTGGGGTTTTTTTGCCATGGAATCTAAAACATCACAGTTTTATTACTTCCCCATCTTTTTAATATCAGGGAAAGGGCACATTGGTCCAAGTGGTTCTCATTATATGCCTGGAATATGATTACAGAAAATCCCTTTATGGCAGTTTCTGTTTTTCAGGCCTTGGGAGTGTCTGGGAGGGCAGATGGTCCTGGGACTATATGTTCTAAGAACAGTGTCCTTCTACCTTAGTTACTAATAGAAAAATATAAGAATGTTCATAATGGATCCATCTGCCTCTGTATTTTGTGGTCTAGCTATGAACAATAGAGATGCCTAGGGAAGAATATTAACATCAGGCAACAGCTGAACCAATGGGCCCAGAGGGTTGTGATCAAAACCACAAAGTCCAGCTGGAGGCAAGACAGTGTGTACCCCAGAGGTTGATACTGGGGCCAATGCTCTTTAATACATTCATTAATGACCTGATCACTCCCTGGGTGAGGAGGAGTTGAGAGTTGAGAGTGCTCTGCCTGAAGAGATTCTTATCGATATGTATGATATCATAGGAGAAGGAAAGAAGATGAGGAAGCCTAACTTTTCTAGTGGTACCTAGTGACAGGACAAAAGACAGTGGGCACAAATTAAAACACCTGAAGTTCCCTCTGAACATGAGAAACATTTCTTTACTGTGAGAATCATCAAACATTCATACAGATTCCCCAGAGAAGTCACGGAGTCTCCATACTTTGTAGATATTCAAAGCACAACTGCACACAATCCTGGAAAACCAGCTGTAGCTGACCCTGCCTGAGCAGGAGGCTTAGACTAAGGGATCTCACATTCCCTTCAACCACTCAATGACTCTATGTGAACCTATGAAAACAGAAGTGCCTAGAGAAGAATATTAATGTAAAGTAAGCACATAGAGATATTTCTCCTGAACACTCTGTCTTGGGAATTTCTTTAGGGCAGAAGTGGTGTTTTGATATTTAACAGAAAAGTAATAAATTTCATAGTTTCCCATAAAATTGTTCTCTCATTCTTTCACCATTCAAACAATGATTAAATAGTTAACACTTTGAAAAGGCAGTAATTTCAGCCTGTCTGCAGACTCACAAGAACCACTGATTAATTTCAGTCTAATATTTTTAATATCGCCCCTGCAATCTGTAAATGTGTTTAGGGTCTAATATCATTTACAGATGTGAATAGCTGAGTTCAGGGGCAATTCACCATTTGAATCAACTTTTTGAACAAGTTAAATGCTTAACATACTATGGAACTTTTGGACACTGTTATTATTTTAATCCTGGTTTTGAATTATTGTTTTCTTTTTTTCCCCCTCCCATCCCCACTGCGGTGAATTTTGTGCAGGTGTGGGGTGGCACAGGGTGCTTGGTGGGGGACTGCTGCCGCATGTCACAGGCTGGGGCTGGGGCTGGGACTGGGACTGGGATCGATTTGGTGCTGCAGCAACTGGCTCCATGGCAGCGGGGGGGCATGGCTGGGGCAGGCAGCAGGTTCTGGCAGTGGTATGACCATGGCTGGCCCTGGGGATGCTGTGCCATTCTGGGAACAGAGAAGGCAGCAAGGGGAAGTGAAACATGGAAAACCCGCACAAAGAACATGGTTCACCCTGTCCCGCACAAGCCAGGGTTGGGGTTTGGGGGTTGTTTACAACAGCAAGTGTCTCAAGATGGAGCTTCCCAGGCTGGAACTCTCTCTCCTCGGCACAGGACTTGGGAGCAATGTGGCTTCACTATCAGCGTCTCTGCCACTGCCCACTGGAGCCTGGCTTGGACCCCTCAGAGGGAGACGTCATCCACAAAAATTTTCTTCCCTCTTTCCCCCTAGGGAGTTGGTGAGAATGCATCTGCACACGACGCTGCATTTGACTAGTTCTATGGCTGCCATTGTTTTCATGACCATGGAATTCCCTCACTGGCCTCTCAGCCCCCTTCATCTTTCAGTGCTTTCTTCTGTTGGGCAGAGAGTTAAAATTGACCCAATCAGGAAAGGGTGTTTCTTTTCGTTTCACAACAGGTTTTCAGTTGTTCATAAGTTATTGCTTTGTGCTCTGTGTTTTATCAAACATATACAGGTGCATATATATATTTATGATATATATGTATATCTAGTTCATAAAGGGGCTGTTGTTCCTTTTTCCATATTTTGTGGTCTCTTGTTTTCAAATTGAAATTGCACAATTGTCTTAAAACCGACACATACCAATTCCTAATATCTTAGATAAGAGCATGTTAGAAGGCACATAGGAAATTGCACTGATGTTGAAGGAGCCTGATTTAGTTGCTTCCTAAATTCTTGTTAAGAATACTTAATCAACTAAATCTCTTCAGGGTCTTTTATAGTACAGCTAAAGTTGATCAACTTGCAAGATTGCAAATTTTTTTCATGCAAATGTTCTTATTTCCAGAATTTTTATGGAAACTAAAAATTTCCATAGGTTTTACTACATAATAAGTCTTGACTAGCCATATATTGAGATACCAGATCTCAGATGGCAGATGAGTTTTTCTTTTTGTTCTTCATTCTTTATTTTCTTTGAATTGTGTCATACTTTAAGTCTTCAGCCCCCAAACCATAAGCTGACATTATGTTACTACACCACAATAGCATATTACCTTCCTAAATGATGGTTGTATGTTTTTCCAAAACATGAGAGAAAAAAAATCTTGATTCGAAGCCATTCACCAGGTCCACTTTTTCATAAAGAAATCGTGCAAACATGCAGTTGGTTACAACATTGTCTTACATAAATGTTAATTTTTGTTTTTCTGACTTCCGTGTCTAACTTTTGATGCCTCAGTATCTCACAACTAATAATTTTATGTATGGTTCTTAGATGCTTGAATATCAACAGTATTCAGTGAGATTTTGGCATCAAAGTAATTAAAAAATGGTACTTGAGCACATCAATAAAAAATCTGCTGTGCATTTCTCTTCCATGGACACAAAATGAATATACTAAAACCTTCTAACCAAAAAGTTTTATTACAGAAAGAAACACATCGAAGTTGTGGAGTAAATGATGGTTATATGATAATGTAACATGGTGGTTTCATAGACTTTTAGCACTGGATTTGCAGATGGATCAATGATGTATGGAAATTCCAAGCTAAAATGACTTATCTTTTGCAAGAAGGATACCTTTGATACATTTTTTACTTCTCTTCTCCAAAAGAAATGAAACAAAAATTAGCCAGTGAATTTAAAATTTCCATTCTTAAATCTTGCTGTTTATACTCAGATAGAGGAAATACCCAAACTGTGAGTCACCCTTGCCTAGGTAACATTCTATCCTACATGTTCCCTAAAGACATTCAGGAGTCTTGTAGTCGATTCATCTGGATTTTGAAAGCAATGGAGAAGTGTGTTTCATGGCCACAGATCTAGAAAGAACAATGTCGTGATACACCTGTGTGTGTGTCTTTCTACTATCATGTGTTTCATAATACTTACTAACTAGTGAAAGGATCATCATAGTATTAAGAAGCCAAGCAAAATATTTATTTAATAACAGCATGAAATGAATACATAAATAAACTACAGAGATCTCATTTAGACTAGACCATACTACACAGACCAACTTGAAGAAATATTTCAAGATCTTAACCAAGTGGAAAAGGAAGTTAAAAAAGATCAGTTGTTCTCTAACTGTGTTCATTTTTAGTAACAACTAGAAATCTGAAAGACGTCTTGACAAATAAATCAAGAGAAAATTTTCCTTTCATTTGTGTGTGACATTTTTCCTGAATTTACTTTAATCAAAAAAACACAATATAGATTTTTCTATGGTTTAAGACTATGGTAAACATTTTTTGATCTTGAATTTTGGTTAGGGTCCAATTCTTCATGAGTTGTTTAGATTCAATTTTGCTTATGGAAGGAGTTTTGTCCAGTAGTAGTTACAGAATTTGTCCTTATATTTAACCAGGTACCTTTTAGAAGGAATTATTGTTTGCAGCAATCTGTGAATAGCCAGAGAAACTCAAATTTTGATGCCCAGAGCAAACACAGAGACATGGTAGTACAGGTTTTACTCTATTGCTATTACCCACTTATTTACATTTTCAGCAAAAATGTAAATCTTATGATAAAGTCTCTAGAAACACCCCTTTTCATCTTTTGAAATTTTAAGTGGGTATAACATCTTCTTCTGTATCCTAAACATATATCTACACAGAACTAGATTAAGTCACAGTTTTCTTGCTGCCAGTGATGAGCTATCAGAAGGTAACTATATTCAGCCTCCATTGGAATAGGACACATTCAAGCCAGTGATCTGGCAGTGAAAATCCCATTCTCACTCCTCAGAGCATGCATCATCTCAGATAGCCTTTTTACTCTGTAATTATTTATTTCCACTAAACTCTAAAGTACCATATGATGGTTGGTAAGATACAGGCAATTTAACTTCTATATTTGATATTTCATCAAAATGCAAAAAACTCATGTTCAGAGCTTTTATTCTTCTGTGCAGTGATGTTTGCAAGTAGGACTCAATTGATGTAAATACAAAATAAGAAATATAGTGCACTGTGTGAGAAGATACTCTAGAAAAATATTTTAATCCAAACCAAAGACAGAAGTCAGTGTTGCCAGATATTTAAAAAGGACAAAATCTTCATAGCACGTTTTACAAATACAGTTTACATAATACAATCAAGTAGTACTTTTTTATAGCCACCTCAATTTAATTATATAGAGGCTTTTTTCAATGACCCACCCTGATTGAAAACACCCATTTTCATCAGAATGAAGGCCAGAAGTAAACAAAATCATTTTAGTAAGTACTTTTATTTATGCACTTAGATAGTTACTCAGTCCTTGTCACCATACAGACTAAGCACTTTAACGATATATTTCACTTTTTAAAGCAAGCAAGATGAGAAGACTTGTATACATCAATAGTTTCAAATAATGTAGTTTCTTCCTGCTCCTCTAGTAGCGAAATGAGGAAATAGACAGAATATGTTGAGCAGTTCAGTAAAAAACTTATCTCCTGTCAGCTCAAACATAGTCAATTACTCAATATAGAAACTTATTCCATTGCTGGGAAAGCAGGGAGTCTTTTTCCAGTATTCATTTTACTTTCATTTTGCAAAGGACTATGAGAGCATTGTGGTAGCGATTTAATGAGAAATAATCACTCAACTGCTTTTGACTCCCTGACATACTTCAACCCTGACAGGAAAGTACAGATGCTAAATTCTTGAATTTATTTTATATAGTTTTCTTTGGGTCACCAATTAAAAGTGCTACTAAAAATGTTTCTAGCTGAAGACATGCATTCCTCAGAATTTTTTATTTCACTAGTGTCTTGATAATGTAAAATATGAAAAAATGGGCTTTACAGCACAAAAATGCTAAAAAAAATCTGCATTCACTGAATTTTTGGAAAGAAAGTTTTAAAACCAAGAATTCCTGAAACAGAAAGGCCTCTTATTTATATTGAGGAAACACTTGATATTTTGCTGATCTCAGGTAGATTTTCAGCAAAAGTTCAAATGAAAGTTAAATGGAGTGGCCCATTCCTAAACACTTATGGTGGTAATAGTAGTAGGAAAGAAAACTAAGCAGGCAGAAAAGTCAATAAGTTGAGACTAGAGAAGGAGTTCTCATCAAAGCCAGTTTTCTGTCACGTACTCAGGTTCCTGTTACAGTCATGGGATGATAAGTACACAGAAAAGTTTTGAGGCAGACAGGATTAGCAGAAATATTCTTAAAATCTATTAAAAAGGAAAAGAGCAATGGAGAAGGGAAGGGATAAAATATGAAGGAATTGCCAGGCAGGATTAGGTACAATTTTTCTTTAAAATTATTTCATTTGATAAAGTACTTTGAAAATGCCAAATGTCAAATTTAAAGCAATATTTTTCCTCATTGGCCTCTTTTAATGAAGTGCTCTCGATTAACTGAAATACATTTTTCTGTAGGTTTTCATTAATCAGTTTGCACTGGATCAAATACATGTTGAAGTACCCTTTAGTCCAGATTTTGGGCAACACTGACTTATTCAGAATATTGTAACAGGTCTGGTAGAGTGTTTGACTCATCAACCTTGAATAATGTATCTAACATTCCTTTCGTAGGTCTGAAAAATTCCATCTGTGCAAGATGTATGGAGACAAATGAATCAGCACCAGCGTTTTACTACATCTGCTTCCAAGCTACAAATAGATCTACCTATGCTGGCTAGTTGAAAAATCTGCATGAAACCTACAAAAATTCCTTTGAAAAATGGTGAGTTTAAATATCTTAACTGAACGCCACCTCTGCACCTCCCACAGTGCCTTTTCTGAAAGTGAAAATATTTCCCTCTTTCTTTGTCATGGAACTCATCTGTTGAACTCTGCCCATTCTGCCTTACCGTACTTGCTCTTTCTTGTTTCTGCTCCCTGTGTAAGACCTTCTTTGTAGATATGTCTTTCTATTTAGTTTAAACTAGAACAAGGATAATCATTTCTGAAATTAAAGAAACTGGTTAGGAGCTGAGTTTAGGTGGCATGCAAGTTTTATTACACAGCTTCAGATTCTGAGACACTAGCTTTTTATAGATTGTCAATATAAAATAATAGTACTGTAGAATTTTATTTTAAGGGCAAGTCATGCCTGAAGGCATGCTATATAACTCGCTGTAGGTGAGCAATGATGTTGCAATTACAAACAGAAAAGAACACAGTATATTTCTTGTGACTGACACATTTATATATGCTTATGATGTTGAAATGGGATACATTGATATTGATTCTTACTTAGATCCTATTTTGATATATGCTTTTATTTTGCAGACATTGACCTTTATGTGATCCCATTTATATGAGTGATTTTTTTCACACATTCAGAGTGATACAATATTGGGCTGAATGAACACTTCCACAGTGTTCATTATTTGGTTAATTTACATAGTAATAACCTTATCTGATGTGTCATAACAGTACTAAAGATAGTATAGAGTACTAGAGTTAGTATAGAATTTAGAGCTTAAATATTACATAGCTTTATTATGGAGGATGATGTGTTATATTGATCTTGGACATTCCGTGAGCCTTTTAATGATTCAGCTATTTAAAACACAGAACTTTGAAAAAAAATAGGAGTAAAGAAGGCAGCAAATCATATTCTCTTCATTTATAATGAAAGAGAGAAGTTCAGCATGTGCTGAAAAATAAGAGAAAAAACAGCTTGTCAAGTCTTATTGAGTAACACAGAACATATGGAACAAAAGACAAGTTTTATGCTGAATATATGTATAAATCCTTTTATTTGGAAACTTTATTTTGGTAATACAATTCCTTTGCATGCACCAGAAAAGAAATGCTACAGCTCTACAGCAAGAATTGTGATGGAAAACCACATCAGGTGGATAGACCAAGATCTTTCTCTTACACCGAGTTACCAAAAAAGGATAGTAAATTACTTTCAAATAGAGAAAAAGTAGATTTTATTAGCTTTTAAACTAGAAAAATTGACTTCAAGATGACTAGGTAAGAAAAAGAAATAAAAAGAGTTCATAAAGTATTCTCTCTCTTCCCATTGTGCCCTTGCAGTAGAGGTTCTTGTTTCACATGCTGGATTAATTTCAGATGGATGAGTAATGTTTTGAGAAGTAAAGAACTGCCCCCTAGTACCCATGAAACCATTATGCTTTCCATGACCCATGACAGATAACTGCGTATCCTTCTGATAAACTGTCCTTAAAGCAGAGACTCTCATTTCTTTGCTGAGACACTGTGCCTAAACTATACAGCTAAAAGGGAAGGGGATTCGTCATGCTGAGCACTTTGTGTTTGTTACTCAGGTATCCAGGCACTTGAGGGATTCAACAGACATTCATTGAACTCTGGTTCTTTTCATTGATTTAGGTTGGATTTTGATTAATAACATAGAGAACACCATGTAGGCAAAGGAAGAAAGGCTTTTTCCACATATATGCTCTTTCTGGATCAGACAACTCAGTTTACAGTAGTCAAGATATCGTGTACACGAGAATGTGCAATCGGGAGTGTCCTCTCTTCCACTAGATGAAATAATATTTCACAAATACATTGAACTCTAGAAGCTTGATACATGTATACAAAACTCAACCAGAAATTAATCCTAATATTACAACCAGTAAAGACCATCATCTTGATGAAATCAAAGGGCTCTGGGCCCAAAATAAAAGAGAATGTAATATTTTATATTCGAGACACAAAAATTTTATGAGTTCTACAGCATACAGACAAGCACTGGGTTCTCAATTCTTTTCTTTTTAAAACCGCAAATTTATCTGGAAATCCAGATTAATTGCAGAAGAAGGACAAAGTATAATATTCCACACTATGGAAAAAACTTCTAACCTTAGTGATGATGGAAAACAGCTTCCTTTCTATTTATCAGCTTTTCAAAATTCTGAAGTCATCTACGTTTTTAACTATTTGGATTTGCAAATCCTAAACCAAATCATAATTTAAGATTATTTAAATCTGAAGAAATAAGATATCCCTCTTAAACAAACGTGAAGCTTATTACATTGTAGACATTAGCTCAATTAAAATCTTTTTGAGACATACAGTATACCAAAGTCAAGTGGGTTCCAGATTTATATGCTATATATATTTTAATGCTACAGATTTATAAGATGTAAATCTAAACTTAGTCTGTATAAAAGGACCGATGACTAAAATAAAAGAGATATAATGACTTAGTCTCAGTAGAGACTTATGCCTTCCTTACTTCTCTACGACCTGAATAATACTGAAAAGATTCAGAGTATTATATTCCAACATTAATTATCCTGCACTAAATTAAAACCAGTCTACCAACCCATGAACATCAGGCAAAACCACAGCTTATGCAGAGACAAAACTTATCTCTGATGTTAATGAGTACCATAGTCACTGGGGCTCTCTACTTTTCTCTACCATTCTTCAACCCTAATTCTAGATTTAGGACCACTATTAGACTCGAAAGGACTAGTACCTTAGTACAAAAACAGTATATAGCACTTGCACACCAGTCCTTTTATTTCATTCAGCCCTATGTAATGCGAATGTCACCTGAGCTCTTACAACTTTAATGTTGAGATCTCACCTGGACAACTAATTCGAACTACTCAAAACCAAGGCAGTCAAGTTATCATTATCTTTTAGCATTATGTCATATAAACACCATCTGGACTCCAACTTTTTTAGTTAGAAAGCTTTAAAGAGCAGAACATCCAGTTCAAGGAAACAGGAGGTTTAAGATCCAGTGGAAAGCAGATTTCTTTCATTTCTTTTTGTCCTGTTAAGAGATGAAGTCATATTGGCATTGGACTTGTGATTCTGAAAATCCTGCTCCTAACTCTAGTGTTAAGCCTATACTTGACAAAACCAAAATACCAGCCTACATAGCTTTAAATATTAATAAATTAGTCACCATTATAGCCTAGCCCTTTTCTGATCTTTTCAAACACGTATAATTATTTAAATCTAAACTCATGTTGTTAGCATTGAGACTGTGAACTGATGCGTTTCTGCCTTGAGCTCTTTGGATTTGAACTTGATAGAGCAATCCAAGCACTATTCAGTAGGAAGATAAAAACTCCTAAAAGACAAACAGACTGATACTGCTTCATTGAAACAGGCAACACAAAGGTTCCCACAGATCACCATCATCATTCCACCCTATGAAATACTAAAGGTGGATGAAATGCTTCACTTTTGTTTGGGATGCACAGGCATAAACAATTACCCGAACTTCAATCCAAATCTTTTATCAAAATACCAGTACTGTCCACAATGGTTCTGGTTCTGTTCCAGCTGCCAGTATGGCATAGAGTAAGATAAATGTCCTAAAAGCAAATTTACCCTAAGTGATTTTTTTAAAAAATTATTTATGAAAATAGATTGGCAAGTAAAAGTGTGATGTGGGAAAGTGTCTTATTTCTGAAGTGATGTAAAAATGGTTCTCAAAAGTTGACATGCACAGAGATCAACATGTTGTCAATATGAGTCTGCCTAGCTTATTTCTGTGTAAAGAATGCATTTCTCCTTCCTGCTGCTCAAAAAAAAAAAAAAATTAAAAATCACTCTTTTCCAGATCATCTGTCTCTACCAATTTAAAGGCTTAGAAAATAACTGTTCAACTATTTGGATATCCTCATCCCATTAGAACCTGATGAGCTAGTACCCAGAAACATAAATTAATCTCTTAAGTAAGTTTTAATTTTTTTTCCCCTGTAGCATTTCTCCAGGTTTTCTTAACTATTGCCTACGTGTTCATTTAACACGTATTTAACAAATAGCTGCAGCTTGTAGGTTTAATTATTGAGCCACCTCAGTAAACTTCTCTTTAGGTTCACAAGGCACACAATAGATTGTCAAGTAGCTGAGATTGTTTAGCATTTCATTATAGGGAAGCTGATATATGACTATTATTTTACATTGCTGCCTTGGAAGTCTTGAAAAGCACTGTGAAAGAATGCCTAATCAAATAGTCAGTAATATTTTACACAGTAATAATTCTCTAGGGTAAAGGAAAGTCAATAAAAATCATTAAAATATGAAAAGTTAAACACCCTTGCTCAAATTCTGTCAGATAAAGAGATGTATGCGAAGGTAACCCTAAAGATTTGCGGGGGGTTTATGGACGTTTGGTTTAGGTAAGAAAATGTCAGCACTCTCTCAAACGTGTATCTCTTAGAATTTGCCCCATTTTCCCCCTGTAAAGGGCAAAGAGGGAAAGGTGGGAGTGAGGGGAGTGAAATGGACATTTGTGGTTCCACACAAGTTTGTAGAGGGTAGGCAAGAATAGCCAGAAAAGCAAATTGTTTTTTACTGCCCAGATCTGCATTTATCAGACAGGAAACAAACTAGAGCACTAAAGGAGTATACACATTTGACTATAGGCCAGGGTGAGGATGATTACCAAGTTTTGGGGGTTGTTCTGTTTTGATTTTTTCTTTCAAAGGCTATAAAAAATTGAGGTGCTGGAGAGTTCTTCCTAAGACAAGAGGAGGAAAAGGAGAATGACCAGAGCAGAGCTGCTACTAATCTGCCTCCTTTTATCTGTGTAAATGTGATTCAGATAGAGTACAGGTTTTGTGCTAGTTCTTTGTACTGTAGAGAATTTTGTTCTCACTGTAAAACTGATATCAGATCAGTTTCTATTTAACTGACAGAGAACTCACTTGAAACTGTGTCTGACCCTATTACTGAGAGGATATATTTGCCCTCTGCCACAGAGGCTCAATGTTTATGGGCCCTTGATTGTCCATGTCACAGGCTGCTATTGTGTTCAAAAGTGCTTTTTTTGAAGCTGCACTTGATGTAGCAATTGCAACTGGTTTAGCCTCATAGACACCAGGCCATAATTATCCTTGCCTTTGCCATCTCTGAGCCGCTGTAATTCAAAGGGCCATAGAACTTTACAGTTCTATGGAGCTGAAGTCAAATCTGAAATTATCTTCTCTTCTACAAAGTGGGAGCTGAGAAATCGGTCCAAAGTACTTGAGTTATCATTCCCAAAGTGTATACCTGGGGCCAGGAGCAGAAAAATTTCTCTGAAGGACACTCGACTTTGGTATTTACTTCCGATATTACTCAGTTGAACTAACGGCTCCTGTTTGCTAAATACATAGCAAACAAGCATTGAAATCTGTGAGGCTAGGTTTTGAGGTAGATTAGTGAGAAGAGCATTAGTGCCACAGTGCCTTATAGGAAGATGATGATTATGAGGAAATATAATTTCATCTTAGGTAGTTTGATAAGGACAGAGATATGTTAATAGGTTACAGGGAGAAGCAAACATATTTTGCTACAATGGTTATAAGACTAGAATATTTTCAGATATGTGGATGGTGTCCTAGGCACTCATGTGCGACTACAAGTATTCGCCTTTGAACTTTTCCTGTAGATTAACAAAATGTAACAGAATATATGAATTTTCTTTAGGATAGCATATCAAAAAGATACCCTTGGAAGATCAGTCTTTAAATGTGAAAGTAAACAATGATTATAAGCAGCTTTATTGACATTATTTACAAGAAAAAATTAAAAGGCAGAGAAAACACAAGATAAAAATGGACTAGTCAGAATTACTATCAATCATTCAGAATTACTTTGTCAGTATTATTTATGATGTTAGAAACCTGCTTTAGAAGGTAAACCTATATGTATTAAGAAGAACTTTTGAATACACTTGCCTGGACATCTTGGCTCCAGAACTTTATCTGAAGTGCTGATCACCATTACCCACTCATGGAGAGTGATGGCATATCCCTTTATTCTTCATCTAAAGTACTTACTATCAGCATAATATGGGTATAGCAGGAAATCCAGGAGCCTCTATTTTTTATCTTTACCAGATATTTCTGAGAGATGTTCCTGCCCAGTTTACGGGCGGTAATTGCAATTAACTAGCACTGTATTTCTCTAGGCATTAAGAATTAAAGTTTAGACAAAAGTTTAAGCAATCTGCTTAAACTGTTACTTAACACAGCAATGAACCACAATATGTTCATGAATCTGAAAATCAGAAAATTTCATATTCCAAAATGATTAAATATTTGCAACTGTATGGAGTAGAAGTGTGCTTTACATTTATTTCTAGCCCTTAACTATAATGACCTTAAAGTGTTCTCCTATTAGCCCTTTTATGGAATGCTGTTTTCAATGCAGTTTACTTTATGCAACTCACTTTGAAGCAGTTTTCACAGAAGGAAAGTTCATTTGGCCCAGTGGCACTGGGATAAAGACTCAGTATAATTCCATTTAGGGTCTTCAGAAACAAGATCAGATGCTAAATAAATCAATCAGCTTTGTCTGTTGTGGAAATCTGTAAGGCCAGAGAATTTTGGCATTAAACTTTCCAGACAGGCTGGTTCAAAGTGAACATTCCCAGCTGAAATGGCTTGTATGCACTATTTGGAAATATACTTAGTATTTCTATACCGAAGTTTTTATCTGCTCTTCCTAACACAGAACACTGCACACTCATTTGGCTGATAGACTTTAGTGAAGTGTCTTATAGGAAATAATGATCCAATGTCTTAAGAAGTCAATTTGACTTCTCGAGGAAGGCCATGACTTTAAGTTCCTTAGGAATAAATTGTTTAGAGAAAGAATATTTTACCTTTTGAGAATCTCAGAATGTCTCCCTCAGGCAAATAACTTTCAAAGCATTCTATGGAGTTTCCCCAAAAATTTATAAACCTCACCATTCAAGACATTCTTGGGCCCCTTCTTTCAGCCGATCCCTGCCACTTACCAGTGCCACACATCTCCTGGACTTTGTCAAGCAGGAGTAAGTGGTTAAGGCTTACTTTGAATGAGGGAGAAGCACACTATAAATATGTCTTGCTTGGTTATGATTTACTATTTTTGAGAAGGAGCTGCCATTTTGTTTTTTGCCTTTTTTTTTCCTTTGACTGTGCTCTGAAAAATACACCTCCTCTGAAAAATGAAAAAAGAAAGGAGCAGAAAAGGAAGAATTAGAGAAAAAAGAAAAAGAAAGAAAGAAAAGGGAAAAAAAGGAAAAAGGGAAAAAATAAA
>VXBA01002738.1:356999-467177 GCA_013399895.1 Serilophus lunatus
GCGGCCGGGGCTCGGCCGGGGGCTGCCGCGCCGGCCCCGGGGAGGGGGCGCGGGCGCTGCGAGGCGGAGCCGCCTGATTGTGGGCCGGCGACCTTGAGAGCCGGCGCTTTTTAGCGGGGCCAGTTCTCTCTGTCCTGCAGCCTCGCGTGCGTGGGGCCGTGGTTGCAGAGGGGCCCCCTGCGCCGCTGGCTGTTTTTATTTATGTGGCTAATAAAAGACGTGGCGGGGCTAATGCGCAGTAAATGCGCCCCCGCCGGCGTCTCCCGTTCGCAAGCCGACTTCACCGTGTGCCTGCTGGGACGGGATTCCCCAGGCAAACGTTTGATCATTATTAAGTGTGATCACTTATTAATGAGCGGGGAATCCTTCGAGGACTGTTTCGGAGTATTAATCTTTAACACAGGGCTGGCAGGCTAACAGACATCCCTTTGCATGAGTCCGGCAGGCCGCTTTTCCACCTGAAGTAGCTCATACCCGCTCCGCGGGCCGGGGAGCGGTCGCCGCCGCGCTTCCCCGGCTGAACCCGGCCCCGCATTCCCTCTCCTCGCCGCTGTTTTTCTGACGCCGGAGCAGGGCGCTGCTCCATACAGAGATGCCGGGGAGCAGTGGGAGCCGCCAGTCGCTTCTGGGCTTTTTTGAGAGACCTCCCTCCTTCCTCCCAGCCGGTAAGCGGCTGCTCGCCCAGCCCAGCCCAGCCCAAGTGTCCGAGGCGGGGAGGCGCGAGTCGAAGTCCGCCGGCGCGGCCCAGGACTGGCAGCCCGGCCGCCAGCGGGAGAGGGGGAGCGGCCGCTGAGGCACTGCGGTAACGGCTGGGCGCTCCTTGCCGCCACCAGTTCCGGAGGGGACCGCAGGACTTGTACCAGGCACACACTGCTCCTCGGACGGCGGAGGACCGCATGTTCCCGTGGGCTCTGACGGTCTTCCTCGCCATCCCCGTAAGACATTCCGGCAGCAGCTTACCGAAGTTTCTGAGTAGCCTCTTCGGGAGAAGACTTCGCCCCACGCGAAGCCGCCCGCGGCCCTGGACCAACACCCGCCTCCTTGCCGCCCCCGTCGGGCTGAAGCGGGGCGAGCGCGGCTGAGGTTAGAGGTCCCCCCAAACCCGGGCCACAAGAAGGAACAAATTGGACTGTGGTTTGCCCTTCCCCACTCTTCTGCTTCATATTTCGTCCTTTCCCGGCGGGGCCGGCCAGGGGTGCGGAGGCGGCTGCTGCTGCTGCTGCTTTCGGCGAACCCCGCAGAAACGAGTTCCGGAGGGGCGGCCGTCCAGCGCCGCGGAGGAATCCGGCGGCGGGGGGCGCCGCGGCCCGCAGGGGGCGGAGAGGCACCGGCGAGGCGCGCTGGGGGACGGGGAAGAAAGGGGGAGCGGCGCGGCGGGCACCGTGCGGGGCTGGCCCCGACCCGCGCCCCCGCCCCGCAGGCAGCGAGCTGCAGTGAGGTGAGGCGCCGTGCCAGCAGGGAAAGTTGGGAAAAGTTTCGGCGGCGGGGGAGGACGGGCGGGCAGCGCTGGCGCAGAGAGGGGGCGAGCGGGCAGCGCAGACCCCTCTGGAAGTTGCGGCTCCGAGGCGAGGCCGGGACGGCGGCGGGGCCTCCCGGAGGCGGGGGGCGGGCGGGCGCCTCGTGCGGCGGGGGCGGGCGGGAGGTGGCTGCGGAGCGGCGCCGGCCCCCTCCCCCTATTCCCTGCCGGGCCAGGGGGGCCCTGGCGCCCCGTTGCCCCCCCGCTGTCGGCGGCCGACCGGGCTGGAGCGGGGCTGCGCTCCGTGAGAGCCGGCAGGACTTGAGCGGGCAGGTTGCGCCTAAGTTGGGCAGAGCAGAGGGTGCTTTCCCCTGAGGCAAGGTGTCTGGGAATGCGTCTGACGGGCCATTGCAAACTTTGTTCCCGGGTGAGCCGGCAGGGGCGGTTCGCGGCGAGCGAGAAGTACCTTGGGGTGAGTTTCTTCCTTTGTTCGCACTTGCACACCGCGTCCCTCGTTGCGGTCCTCGCCGGATTCCTCCGAAAGGTAAAGGGCAGCGCCCGCCAGGACGCAGCGTTTGGCAGCGGCTCCCCGGGCGGTCGCGGTTTGACCCTTCAGTGGCTTCTGCTACTTTTCTTCCTCTTCAGAGCTGTTGAAACAGAACAAAGGTGTTTGAAAGATGCGCTTTTTAGTCTCGTAGTGTAAGTAAGTGATACCGTTCCTTTACGAGACTGGAAGATGAGCTTTAGTAGTCACACCGATAGTAAGGTAGTCTTTTTTTTAACTCAATATGCTAAAAAACTTGCAGTGGCTAAGGTAGTACTGCTCTCCGTGCAAGTAAAGAAGTGTAAAATGTCTTTAAACTCTCCAAGATTTAAATATTTTATTTTTTTAAGTTTAAAACTGAATTCAAGATCAGTAAAACTGTTTTACTCATCACAAATTTTAAGGTGCCATGCTAAATTTTGATCAAACTCTCTCATTCACAGAGAGTGGAGGTCTGCTTTTCCTTGCACAGTTGGCGAGTTCAGTGTTAGATACACTAGGAAGTAATTGCCTCCAGATAAATAGTCGAAATGATCTGTGCGAATCTTTTTTTCATTCTGATTTCAGAATCTTTGCCTGCTATTTGAATACAGCACCTTCATTTTCTTTTTAAGAGCAAAGATCTCGAAAACATAAATCAGAGTGTCTCGTGAGATTAACTCATGGTGTGGGGAATACAAACATAAAACTTGTTGGACTTTAGTCACAAGTTGAAACTGTTTTGTTAATCTCTACGACAATGTACATTTTTTGAATAACTTACCAGCTTTAGTAAAGCAATGCTACCATACACTCTCATCATGTGTTAATTTTTTGAATACCAAAACAGACAGACACCTTCCCTCCCAGAAAGGCAAAAGACACTTTACTTTTCTCATTGGAAAGTTAAGCATGTTGAAACGGCTCAACCTGGTCTTTTTTTTTTTTTGGTCATACTACATTGATCATTGCTTTTATATGATTGAAAGAGTTATCTAAGCACAGTTAGTGTGGCTTACAAAGTTGCATGATTTCTCTCGTAGACTGCTACAATAGGAACACAGTCACGATGATTTTGTTACTGACAACATAACTTTTCACATTGCATTTCTCACAAATGGCATTAGTTGAGTATGCTGGTTAAAATTGACCTTTAAAGGGAATAGTTGATGTTTTGCTTGGTGGAAACAGTGTCAACAACTTTACAAATCAAAGAAACTGGTGCATGTATGGAGTGAAACCCCCACTACATTTGTTAAAATTTAGTGAAAGATTTCAGTAGACAAGCATTGTAGAAACAGCACAAAAAACTTCTTTTAGTCCTTAGAATGCTCTCTGATGTATTCCTAGAGCAGTGTAACAGGCCATGCTCCCAGAGTCTTGTTCTTGTAATGAAGATTATGTAGCTTAGTGTCATAGTAGGTTCTTCTGGACTGAAATAGTAGATCTTGCATGTAGGAAAATGATAGCAACAGGACTAAGACTGCTTGGGATATGTGAGTTCTTTTTCTACCGATGACTTCTATTGCTTGGGGAAAAAAATCTCTCAATGTATGCTCCCCCATTGATACATTATGTAGAAGAGAAGCTTGGTTTGGTTTCTTGTTTTACTTGCTTGACATTGAAATTGGTGTTTGCTCAATTCTGTATTTTAGGCTTAAAACTTTCAACCTATAAACCTTGAAGTCTAGGTACTGTAAACTTCTTTCTAGGACAAACTATTTTACCCAGTCATCTTAATTGAGCTCTGCTAGGCCCCAAATTATATTTATTCTTATACCTTTAATATGAAGATAGTTCATATTTGTAAGTTGTGTTAATGTTTTTCCCCATATAGAAATTATGTTAACATTTTGATGTGTTAATAATTTTTTTAACGTGTAACAAAGCAGTAAAACTGTCTTAGGCATCCCAGTGGTGAAAATGCATACAAATAAAAATTACCTGGATATATATATATATAAATAAAAATTAGTTGAATAATAATAATATTCAAATAGGAAATCAAAGTTTGTTTGAAAGTAGTTTTTCAAATAATACAGTGTGCATTTCTTGTAACTTAGGGCTATGATGTTTTGTTAAGCAAATAGTTGCCTTCTGGATTGCCAATGGGTGAGAAAATCCTGAACTGGTCATACTCTAAAGATAACAAAAAATTTAGGAGTTCAAAGTTTAGCCTTTGGCTAAAATGTTTCTGAAATTCAGTCATTCTGGCACACTGTAATGAGTAATTTGAGTTTATTACTGACACATTAGCACTTTATCTTTAAACTTTCATACTTTCTCTTAGTAGTTAACTGTCTTTACAACTGGCATTACTTAATACTTTAGATATTTACCAAGATTATATTATGTTGTTTTTTGTATAATATTAGATCAACATTTTTTACTTTCTAATAGCTTTCTAAATTATGACAAGATGGAAGCAGCATCTCACAAAATAAATTACTAACTTGTTTTTATCTACTGTGGGTAACTGTTCAGTTGAGAGATTCTTATAAGTTTTTGATTGTGACTCAGCCAGTCTTAGGAGTTGCTGCTGAGGATGGATTCTCTTACTGGTGGTTGCGTCATTGTTTGTAATAGGCTGCGTGTTGCCAGTTCTGAGCAGACTCCACTTGAAACTATTACAGAAGGGCAGCAAAAAGTGCTCAAGGTATTATGGCATAGAAAAATGTTTACAGTAAGAGTAAAACCTGCACATGTGTTCAACTCTGATTATGAATGAGAAGTTTGCGACTGTAGTGCAGTCTAATTTATCTTAGTGAGGTACACCTTGTGTCTTATGTGCCTGAAATGTGAGGAGCAAATGATAAAAGATACAAACAGATACAATGTTTTACATAATAAATACACCACTTCAGATAGCCTGTTGCCGAGTGTAACTATAGGTAGATGTTAGCAAATGCCGCATAATAAGAAGCAAAGCTGGGTTTTGGACTTCAGTATAAATCATTACCACTAGTGGTAGTAATAGTAATAAATGCTAGTGTAGAAAAGAAGGAAAGATCTGACCAGGTCAGCATAAGAGCTGATCATTAGGTAGATTTTAATGGCTTCCAGACAGCTGCCAATACTCTACCTGATGGAGGAAAAAAACCTGGGTTTGTTGATTGCTTAAAAATGATGTAATAATTTCTGTAAGTGTCTTTTAGGCCAGTGTCATGGCATCTTAAGTTGCTCAGAGTTTTAGAAGGATTGATATCAGTTATTTATTCCAGGGATTTGGTTGTGTATCAGAGTTTGTTTGTTTTGTTTGTGGTGTTGGGTTTTTTGTTGTTTTGTTTTTGGGTTTTTTTGTGGTTTTTTTTGCTTTGCTTTAAGCAAATATTTGTTGACTTGGCAGTATGTTAGGGGATAAAGCCCTGGAGACCCAAGTGTCTCTGTATTCCCAGGACATATCATAGCCTGGGAAAAAAAGTAGATATGGGAGGAATAATATTGTTAATCCATTGAAGTGGTTACTGTTCCAACTTCACACTCCTTTGTCCTCTGAACCTTTCCTTAATTCAGTGTTAAGACCTTGTAAGTATTGGTTCCAGATAATGACTTACTTTTAAAAGCTTTTAAGCTTTTTATTATTTTGTTATTCACTTTTTATTCTTTGCTGTGTTTATAGGTTTGATCATGCAACTTAATTGCTAGTTTTGGAAAATAAACACACTTTTTTTTTTCTCTCCTTCCAAAGGAATACTCCTTTTCATTACTCCTCTCCAGTACTTCCTATAGTTTGTGTGGATCTGAGTCTTAAATCCTTCTCAAAATTATTTACTTAGTAATGTCTGTAACTGAATTCCTTCTTCAGAGGTTTTGCAGTGAACAGTTGACACAAGTAGAATAATTTGCTTTAATGATTTGTAATGGGCAATCTATGGAATATCAGCCAATGTGATCTTTCATGTATCTACCTGAGTAGGCAGGAAGTAGAGAAGGAAGAAATTAAGAGAAAATGTGAGTGGAGGAAGGAGACAAGATAATGTGATACTGTTTTAGCTGAGATGAACAAAACTAGTGTGAGGATAGGCACTGGGGAGAGGTTGACAGCCAAATAATAGGGTAAGGACACACTAGGGTTAAAATGTGGGAGAAAAAAAGTCAGAACAGTGGAAGAAGGGGGTACAGTGAATAATTAGTATGACTTGTATAGCAGACTGGCCAGGGAAGAAAATGCAAAAGGAGAGGGAAGGGAAAAACATTTAGGATAAATAGGGAAAGGTGGAAGACATGAATTTGTGCTACTTAATCAAAGTCATCAAGACAATGTTCAATTGCTTTCTACTTGCTAGAAAGAAATTTTGCCCCCAAGATCTTGTTGAGAGCTTGGGCTTATTGAGGGAGCCTTCTGAAGCTGTGATTTGTTATCCTGTGAGACTCTGGGGGGTGAATCACAGAATATGCTGAGTTGGAACTTGTGAGGACCATTGAGTCCAACTCCTTGCCCCATACAGGACTATTGACAAGAGTCACGCCGTGTGCCTGACAGTACAGTCCAAATGACTCATGACCCAGATAAAGAAGGCCCAGATACCTTGTTGCTAGAGGTTTCTGCCCTTCTGGTTGGATTTAGCTAGTGGAAATGTTACACTGACTTCTTCAAAAGGGAAAGCCAGTGAGGATGTGCCCCTTTCCCTGTCATTTCTTGATTCTGTAGGAGAAACGTGACTTAAATGTTCCTCTACGTATTTTGATAGATTCCTATTCTTATAGCTGTTGATATTAATTTTTTTCAGATCTGTTCTTATAGGGGAATAAAGGAATATGTCTCATGCTTTATTGGCTTTACAACTTAGTGATGTTTGGTAATTTTTTATGATACGACTACTCTGACAAGGGTACTTAATGCTAGAATACAATACAGAATTATTCTCTGTGCATAATTTTTAAAATTCTTGGAACACATAGGATATTTTAAAGAATTGATGGTAGTTTCAGGACAACTCTTGCAGTTTATTTACACATTTTCCATTAGAAGTCAATGTCATGAATGAAGTAGAGAACTCGAGTGCATGTTCACTATTCCAGATTAGTGTAGATCTACTTTGCTTGCATGTAGCAAACAGTACTGGCATATTTCTTCTAGCATGTTGCTTCATGGAGTTCTTAATTTGAACTTAACTTTGTATTCCTCTTCTGTCACGTTAGTAATTCCTAGATTTTTGATCTTACGGATTCTTGGCTTTTTTTTTTTTTTTGAGTTTTAATTCATCTGCATTTGTATTGCTGTAGATAATTTTGAAACTTTCTGCATATAATAGATGTGTAAATTCTAGTTTTCTGGCAAGCAAGAATTCTGAACTACACATCAAAGTTATTTGATAAATATTTGAACACTCATAAGTCTTACAACTTTTCTTTCTTGTTTTAGGGTTTCTTTATAATTGCTGCCATGGGAAGATACTTGACTATGCTGTTGCTGCTGATGCTGCTGGTGCAGCATTTTGAAAACTGTGAAGGAAATCAAAGGCCACATCATGCTCCACCAATGCAATTTACCCAAACACAGTATAATGCCACTGTGTATGAGAATTCTGCAGCCAAGACGTACGTTGGGCATCCCGTGAAAATGGGCATTTACATTAGAAATCCATCGTGGGACCTAAGATACAAAATTATTTCTGGTGACAATGAGAACTTATTCAAAGCTGAAGAGTATGTTCTTGGAAACTTTTGTTTTTTGAGAATACGGACCAAGGGAGGAAACACAGCTATCCTTAACAGAGAAGTCAGAGACCATTATATGCTAACTGTTAAAGCAATTGAAAAAAATACAAATGCTGAAACGCGCACGAAGGTCAGGATACAGGTACTGGATACAAATGACTTGCGGCCTTTGTTTTCTCCAACGTCTTACAGTGTTTCGTTGCCTGAAAACACAGCAATAAGGACAAGCATCGCAAGAGTCAGTGCAACAGATGCAGATATAGGAACAAATGGAGAGTTCTACTATAGCTTTAAGGAAAGAACAGATGTGTTTGCTATACATCCAACTAGTGGAGTGGTAGTTCTAACTGGTAGACTTGACTACTCGGACACTAAGCGTTATGAGATGGAAATTCTTGCTGTGGACCGTGGGCTGAAGCTGTATGGTAGCAGTGGCATAAGCAGTATGGCAAAACTGACTGTTTACGTGGAGCAAGCAAATGAATTTGCCCCTGTTATTACAGCTGTTCCATTGACTCCATCAGAATCAGACAAAGATCCAACGTATGCGATTGTAACCGTAGAGGATAATGATCAGGGTTCAAATGGAGAAATAGCGTCACTAAATATTGTTGCAGGAGATGTGCTTCAACAGTTCAAAACAGTGAGGTCTGTTCCAGGAGGGAAAGAATATAGAATAAAAGCCATTGGTCACATTGACTGGGAGAGTCACCCTTTTGGATATAACCTTACCCTTCAAGCTAAAGATAAAGGGAATCCCCCACAGTTTTCTTCTGTAAAAGTTGTTCATGTGACATCTCCGCAATTTAAGTCTGGTCCTGTCAGATTTGAAAAAGAGATATACAGAGCTGAAATAAGTGAATTCGCTCCTCCAAACACACCAGTGATTATGGTGAAGGCTGTGCCTAGTTACCCACATTTAAAATATGTATTTAAAAACTCACCGGGAAAAGTAAAATTCAATTTAAACACTCACACTGGTCTTATTACCACGTTAGAACCCATAAAAGCACAATATGCATCCCATTTTGAACTTGAAGTGGTGACAAGTGACAGAAGAGCTTCTGCAAAAGTATTCATTAAGGTACTAGGCATGAATAGCAATCCTCCCGAATTTAGCCAGACATCCTATAAAGCCTCCTTTGATGAAAATGTGCCAATAGGTACAAGTGTCATGAGAGTCAGTGCAAAAGACCCTGATGAAGGGGAAAATGGTTATGTCACCTATAGCATTGCAAACCTAAATCCTTTGCCATTTGTGATTAACCATTTTAGTGGTGTTATTAGTACCTCAGAAGACTTGGATTACGAATTGATGCCAAGGGTTTACAGTTTAAGGATTCGAGCTTCTGATTGGGGTATACCATATCGTCGAGAAGTTGAAGTTCCCGTTACTATTCTTTTAAATAACTTGAATGACAATATACCTCTGTTTGAGAAAATAAATTGTGAGGGAATAATCCCCAGGGATCTTGGTGTTGGAGAACAAATAACAACTGTGTCTGCTATTGATGCTGATGAGCTCCAGTTGGTGAGGTACCAGATTGAATCTGGAAATGAACTGGATTTATTTAGCCTAAATCCAAATTCTGGAGTACTTTCACTCAAACAGTCACTAGTAGATGGCTTAGGTGCTAAAATGTCATTTTACAGTTTGAAAATTACAGCTACAGATGGAGAGAACTTTGCAAAACCATTGTATATCAACATAACTGTAGCTAACAGCCGCAAACCAGTCAACTTGCAATGTGAAGAAACTGGAGTTGCCAAAATGCTTGCAGAGAAGCTCTTACAAGCAAATAAATTGCACAGTCGTGGAGAAGTTGAGGATGTTTTCTTCGATACTCATTCTGTGAACCTGCACGCACCTCAGTTTAGAAGTACTCTCCCCAGTAGCATAGAGATAAGAGAAGACCAACCTGTGGGCTCCAGCATAATACTTATGAATGCTACTGATCTTGATACTGGCTTCAATGGAAAGCTAGTGTATGTTATTTCTGGAGGTAATGAAGACAGTAGTTTCATTGTTGATATGGAAAGAGGAGTGCTGAAAATTTTATCTCCCCTTGACCGAGAACTGAAAGATAAATATACTCTCAATATTACTGTCTATGATCTTGGAATACCACAGAAGTCTGCCTGGGTCCTTTTAGATATAAAAATTTTGGATGCTAATGACAACCCACCAGAGTTCCTTCAAGACAGCTATTTTGTTGGAGTGAGTGAAAACAAAGAGCTACACAGTGAAATAATTCAAATCGAAGCTACTGATAAAGATTTGGGGGCTAATGGAGAAGTGAAATATTCTCTTCTTACAGATACAGACAAGTTTACTATTAATGCTGTGACAGGAGTTGTACAAGTTGTAGGGGTTCTAGATCGTGAGGAACAGCACGTCTATTTCTTGAAAATAGAGGCTAGAGACCAGCCTACTGAAGAACCTCAACTATTTTCCACAGTTATTTTGAAAGTGTCTGTAGAAGATGTTAATGACAATCCGCCTAAGTTTATTCCTTCAAATTATCATGTTAAAATTCGAGAAGATCTTCCAGAGGGAACTATTATTACGTGGCTAGAAGCCTATGATTCGGATCTAGGCCAGTCAAGTCAAGTACGATACAGTCTTTTGGACAGTGGAGATGGCACCTTTGATGTTGACAAACTAAGTGGAGCAGTACGTATTGTACAAAGACTGGATTATGAAAAGACACAACTTTATAATTTGACTGTGCGGGCCAAGGACAAAGGGAAACCCATTTCATTGTCCTCTACCTGTTATGTCGAGGTTGAGATAGTTGATGTGAATGAAAACTTGCACCCTCCGCGGTTCTCTGTATTTGCCGATAAAGGCTTTATAAAAGAAGATGCCCCTATTGGCTCCTCAGTAATGACAGTATCTGCTTATGATGAAGATGCAGGACGAGATGGAGAGATTAGGTATTCCATCAGAGATGGATCTGGTATAGGAGTTTTTCGAATAGATGAAGAAAAAGGTAAGGTGACTTTATTTTTATATTCTAAATAAAATCATATGCTAGCAAAGAGATAAGAAAAGCAGCATTGTTGCAGTTGACATAGGTGTTCTTGTTCGGATAAAAAGATGTCACCAAAAATGTCTATAGTTCTGTCTGCCACTTCAGTGAAATTACGTTTATACATTTGTTATTTTCCTCTGTCCTCTTTTCCATCCAGCCTACCTAAGGCCAAGCTTAGACCTTAAAATCTAGCAAAAGTAAGAATACTATTGACAGGAAATTAAAGTTTGCCTCATGTGAACGCTACTGTCTTGTAGACAGTGGGAGTGTGAAGCCAAGGCAGCAGACTGCTTTCTGCACGGATTTTCATGCTTTTTAATCTTAAGTGTCATATCTTTTGCTTCATTTACTGGAGGTGTGCATTGGTGTGATATTGCCATACATGCTTGTTTTGTTAACTTTCAGAATTGTTATAGGTGCCCATCTAGAAGTTAGTAAGCAGTGTCTTCTTCATCAAAAGGCTTCTGCCAAAGAAAGCATAGATTCAGCCTCAAAAAAAACCTGTATAAGTGAAGCAGACTGAACTATTGATTTATTTTAGTAATAATACATAAATAGATGAACAGCTGCAAGAATTTTTCCAGCGTCATATATTCAGAAGAAACATAATTTTGTTTTCAACAAAATTCTGGTGCCGACTTTGAACAATTTGCTTGGATGTCTGTGTAGTTATCCATTCTTTGATAAAGACAGAACATCGATATTTTGCTATTATCTAAGCATCTTGAAATAAATTGAGGAGAGATTCGGTGCAAAATTTGACTACAAGTTACATGTAGGTAAAAATTACATACGTGATTGATGTCTTACAGAAAAAAAGACTCGTAACCAAGAATAAAAGATGGTAGTATATGATTCATCCAGTAGCCATTCTATGTGTTCTATAACTTCCCACAGTTGTGAATGTGGGTAATACAGACTCAGGATGTCACTTTGCTCTTCAGGGATTAGGTGAACAAACTGTTACTGACAGTATTTTTTCTTTTATTGAAAGTCAGTTATTAAATTATGTAGTAATGGCTAAAGGACCAGCTTTGCAGGTTGAAATTTGCTTGGAACAAGATTGTAGAATGACTTTTCTAAAACTAGGGAATTCGATATTTTCCAAGACCAAGTCATTTCACTTTTAGGTATTTGATAGGTGTTCAGAATAGTAACGTGTATCGTTATGCCTTTCTTTTGACATAAGCATGTTCAAGTTCAGTGTGCATTACAATATCTTAGAAGTGACTAATTGTCCTATAGAATGAGTTGGAGTTTGGCAATTTATTATCCAAGTGATAGATTGCAGTAGTGAGAATAAAAGACTAAAGAAATACTTTTATTTTGATGCCAGTCTATAGATGTGTACCTATTTATGAGTCTGTGGACAGGTATGTGTATTTTTGTGGTGCTACTATCATGGTAGAATTAGCTGCCTGCATATGAGCCTCTTTACTGTTTTGGCACAAGGATAGTTTGCTTGGTTGATGAATTGGTGTGAGTTTTAGCAAGTTGCCCTTTATCTTCTGGGTTTACAAAGTTGGCTGAGTTTGGGACAAAGCTAACTTCTGTTTAATAATCTTGTCCAGGACAGTGGCTCTGTATTTTCAAGACAGGAGAGGCATTGTCTGTATTCATATCTGATGTCTCATGTTTGCAGTTCTTTGGGGGTGAATGTAGAGATACTTGGTGAGAATGGGGTGGTGTTGGGGAGGGGTTGCTAGTTTTTAATCTTAGTGAACAAATTTCACTTACAACACTGGTGTAGGGAAGAGAGTGTGTGTTTATGTTTGGTAGATGTGTTTCCATCAAATGATGATCTAAAAGAGCATAGGAAAGAACCTAGAGTATATACAAACTTGTACCTTAAATTTTGTACTGACACTTTTTTTTTTGTAAGAAGCCATCAAAATTGTTATTGAAGGCACTCTTCATACTGCAGTGTCTGAATATTTGTCGTATTTTTCAAAACAGACTGGCCTTGATACAGTGAACAGACTGATAATTAGCCAAGAAAGCACGTTAAAGAATTTGTGAAAGAGGAGATCTATCAAGCTTCTTGTTAACTTTTTCAGCTTGCTGGAGGGCTCTTCTGACTTTACCTTTGAGCTATGTCTCAGCCTGCTGTCTTTGAAAAGCATCATACTACACTTTCAGTTCAAAGGTGGATCAACCGGATTTAAGAAGTTATTTTGTGTCAACACTCAACTATTCAGTAGCTAAGGGGAATCCTTTTATCCCTTGATTACAAGGAATTAAGAACAACAATCACATTTACAGAAGGACCAAGTAGCATCAACTAGCTAGTTCTGTGCATTGAATTGTTGACTTTCAAATTGTCTTTTCCATGTTATTTTTTTTTTTTAATTATACAGTTCAAAAGGTAGGAAATTATATTAGTGTTTGATATTTGTACCTGTAATTCTGGAATTTTCAGAAGAGAATTTAATATGTCTTTGCCACTAAGTGTTGAGTGTTGTTTTCCAAAACTTATCTTTGGTTTAGATCAGTGGGTTTTCATAGGTTCTGTTTTCTGCAGTTGTGTTTAAACCATTAGAATTAAATCTCTTCACAGGGAGCCCTAAACACCAATACTTTCAAACTAAGGATTTGCTTCGATTGCTTAGTAACCTGACTGCTCTGATGCTTTTCAAGAAGACACAGAATAAAGTATATTGGGGTGAATTTGGTAGTCATATTATAGCTTTCATGTAAGCATTCTTTAGCCTGAAAAGGCAATAATGATCAGGAAAGGAGAGGAGAGCAAGATGATAAAAGTCTATAAAATGGCAATAGTTTCTGTATCACTTAAATCACTATCTGTTTTTTTGCAATGCAAGAAAAAGGGCACACGCAGCTAACAGGTTTTAAGGGAAGTATTTTTCCTTTCTTAAGCTAAAACTGGAATAAAGTCATGAAAGTCGTTTCCTCAGGAAGTTATAGAGATTGAAAGTATGACTAAAGAAAATAAATGGTACTAATGAGATTATTTTGAAGTTGTACTTTGTGCTATCTTCTGCTCATAAATAGTTAACTGGAAGGCAAGTGACTAAGGGAGGTCGGTCGGAGGTCATTACTCAATATGATTCAGAAGTATAACAGTACATTATGTCTGTTACTTTACAGAGATAAAGTTACATAATAAATGGAGATTTGGGGAGTATTATAACAGTATGAGAGAGAAAATGTTAAAATGAGATTTCTGTGATGTGAATTTATACAGCAAAACGATTTGTTTATTCTTTAGGTATGTGCTCAGGAGAACTTTGAATTTAAGATAGCTTTTTATGTATGAGGTAGACTGAAGTCTGTTAATTGAAATGACCAATTGGTTATATAAATTGCCTACTGAAGCAGCTGTAAAATATTTTCTTGAAAAATTTGATACAGAGATGAGCAGATTAGTATGTATTAACAATATAATGCACTGTGTTGGTGCAGATCTCAGTGTGCCGCAAAAAAACCCACCATGCACCATCTAAATCCCATTAGCACTGAGTAATAAAGGTGAGATAAATCATGTCAGTACCATGCTGCTACTTCCATTTAGAAAAATTCCAAGGAAGGCTAGAAGCAATTGCTGGAGGAAAACCTAAGGCAGAAGCTCTGTGGGACCAAGGCAACATTGAAACTTCCTTGTCCCAGTTTCCATTCTAGAGGGCAAGCAGGGAAAAAGGATGTCTTCCTATTTACTTTTTGGTTATCAAATATAAGGGTGGAGCATTTCTATTAAATATTTAGGCTCCTCAAAGGTTAAATGAAAGGTGGAAGTTCTAGTTTGCAGAAACAGTATTGCAAAGAACTCGTACTACTTCTTCCATTTGTATAGGTAAGTGAACAGTGTTACTCAGTTGGCTGGATATGATACTATCATGGGAGCACTAGTGTGTGGTAAACATGATTCCACTGTGATTTTCAGCTGTATAACTGAGAACTGCCACTACTTTTTCTCAGTGTCTAGCCTTCTCCAATGAATTTTTGTGAAACAGATTGCTCTTTTCCTTAAGGTATCAGGACTTCTAGCTTATTATTGAGATCTCGTTTTTATCTTGTTTCAAGGTGTTTTCTTCTGGTTTTAGTTTTCTTTCTGGTGTTCACAATTTAGTTAGCTGAGGGAGCCAGCAGATTCTGGATGTGTAAATGCTATGGGTCATTTATTTAGCCTAAGAAAGGTCTTGCTTATAGAAGATGAGGACCTTTTCTGGAAGCTGATGTTCAGAAATGAAGGAAGGTTCAAGTAATGAATTCCTTGGTAGCCTGTTGTGTCTAACCAGCCAAGGACTAGAGTAGTTGCATTTACAACACTTGTACATGCTGATGCTGGGTGTTAGATGTAGGCTGTACCCAATAAGGTTTCAAACCACAGTGAATTTTATAAACACGTTGGTATCAGAAAGTTAACAGCTAGTTCAGTTTGCAAGGCTAGCAGCAGGTGTTTTCTAAATTTCTGCAATTGAGGATATTTCCCAGAACATAAACTAGTTCCATTCTTATCCATGGTGATGAGAATGATGTGATATCTGAAACATGCATGATGTTAGTACTTGTGTTTAATCCAGTGATATGGTTATCTGTTACCAGGAATCATACTGTTCTTTCATTAACCCAAGTTTATTAGGTCATGAGTAATTCTGCTTTAACAAGAACAAAGTTTAAAGTGATTAAAGTAATTTGCTGACTTAAAAAGATATTAAGTATGACTGTGCTTTATTACAAGAAAAGATCTGTCTAGCCTGATACGCTGTCTCCAGTGGCATAGGCAGGGCATACACATACTTACTTCTAATGCTTTCCCAGTCTCAGTTATTTTCTGTTTGGTCAATTGTAATATTTAGGACATTCATCTCTTCCCTTGGAACCATGTAATTTTCAAGTGTAACATTGCTGCTGTGATAAGGAAAGATGATCTGTTTTGGTAAAGAATGTTCAGAGAACAAGTTAAAAAATGTTAATGGGGGCATGTGGAAGAAAATTAATTTTATTGCACTATCTCTGTGTGTATAAAATATCGTCAATAAAACTTAATGGCTGTAAGATGCTATTTTTAGTATTACCAGAACTACTTCCAGCTGGGAACACAGTAATTCATTAAGAAGAATGAATAGGATTTTAACTATGTATAGCAAAGTACTGAATTATACTCTTTAAAAGGAACAGAGCATGTCTAACATGTAATAAGTATATTAACAATTCTTTGTAGTAGTCATGTAATTACATTAATTTAGATGCAGGATACAATTAACGTTTATACATAAGGGACAGCTTTGGGTTCTGTTTCTTCAGTGATCTTTGGCTTTCAAATCATCCCACCATTTAGAGTTCTTGAATTTTAATATGAACACAGACATTAGTAAAGTTTAAATACTATGAATGTCCATGGAGTAGAACACTTGAGCACTCACTGAATAGCTATTAAACTGGCACCAATGTCTGGAACAGAAACCAACTGGCCTGCATCTGTGCCAACAACTCTCATCCCTTTAGGCAGGGTGGCTGCACTCAGATTGTTGAGAATGCTATCTGCTGCAGTTCGACTCTAGTTGTGCCTCAGTGTTCTTTGAAAAAGTGGTAACCAGCACAAGCCAAAAGCAGTTTCACAGTATACAGAATGAAGTTTCAATGCTCAGGAAAGTTTTATGTCTCTGTATTTGTTGTACAGACACAGTCATAAACCACCTAAGGATAGGGAAGGCATTTTTAATCAAAATTGAAAGGATTTGGTTTTAACTTAATTGTAATTAAGCAGCCTTACAAATATGGGACTTTCTTCACACTCTTTCAGTGAACGATGCATCTTGAAGTTCCTCCTTCCATATACATTGTTACTCTGTTTGTATAAGTCACAGATATAAACACCAGTATATTCAAAACTTAGTTTCTCTCAAGTTAAATTTAAAAAGAAAAAAAGAAAAAGAAAACACCAAGAAGTTCTTAATAATTTCCATTTTTTTCTGCTATATAAGTTCATGTTGACTTTGTGCTGTGTTTATTCTGAGTCCAGATCTGTCAGATAGGTTGTAGGTCACTGAAAACTATTAATGAGAAAAAAAATGTTGAGCAAATATTTTTGTAAGAAAGCTACTAAACAGTAATTTAAAAATTGTAATCGATTAGGTGATGTTCATAGTCAGGAAAGAATATTCCAGGTGGATTTAATATGATTGACTAAATATTAGAGTATCTTCACCTCATAGCCTAAATTTGTTTACAGAAGTTGTGACAATGACGTTTCCTGCTTGGCTACAGTCCACAGATGCAGTCTCATTGGCACTTAAATTTTGACCAGTTAAAAATTAGGACTGAATAGGAAGAAGGCTCTCTTAGAACAGGGTCTTCTCATAGGATTTTCTTCTTACAAAGCACAGTAGTCCTTCCCTCTACTGTGAGAAGAGAGAGATAGATTAGGAGATTCTCTGTTTATGTAGAATTATAACTGGTTGCAGCTTTTTGCACTATAAATTTTTACCCTACCTAGTTCAGGTACAGTCATGAACGAAGCTCAGAACACAGACTAATCTCCCATGTATGTAATTAGGTTTTCAGGAAAGCTTTTTTTCATCCTATCCTGAATTCTGTACTGCCATATTACATTGTACTGAAGTGAATGATTTGCCATATAACTATAGCTGCTCACTTTTTTCAGTGGCTGAAGCATGAATGTGTGAGAGTAGGAATTTAAGGTGATTCTGATGAGGTTTAAAAAAAAAAACATTGAAAAAACTCTACCCAAATTATAAAACCCCAAAACAACAACAAAAAAGAACCTGAGCACAACAACCCAAACAAATTGCTAGGTGCTGTAAACTCTTAAGATGGATTTAAATTCTTAAGCCTGTAAATGTTAATTTGGAAGGTTAATTGTTCAAATGAGGGATTGTATCAGCACTTGAGAGCTAAAACCTGCTTCTGATGTGTGCTGGAGATTTGAATGACATTCTAGCCAGCAGACAGGACTTTTTCTTAACCAACAGACTTGGACAGATTATTCTTGGATTCTGGAATTGGCTAGTCAGTTGTCACACTGGTACACTGACATCTGGAGCAGAATTTCAGGTCAAAACCTGGAATTCAAACACAAACTGTTAAACTCACTGTTTCTTTGAAAAGTAATACAAGGGCAAACATCTATTTGTTTTAATATTGTATAACTAAAGCTCTTGAAAAAAATTGAGTTTCTGAGCTTTCTGAGTTTACGAGACATTTCTTGTGAATATCAGGATAAAAATGTATGTTGGGCTGGGACTTTCTTTGTATTTTGAGAAATGTTGGGAATATATCTGTTCAAGAAATTCTAATTATCTATGATAAATAATAGTAAAAAATACAGCTTATTCTGGAAATGTGAAATAATTTAAGTCAGAGGTGCAGAAATATTCCTCTAGCTTTCGCTGTGATTAGATCTTAATAAAAATAATACAGTATTTAAAAGAAGGGGGGGGGGCAAGAAAGATTACTTTAGTAGTTAAGTGCTCTGGAAAGATGTTTTAATGCTGATATATGTTAAGTATTTTTTCTAGTGGCATGTTTTATTTTGTGCTTTGGTTGGGCATGCCATTGAATTAACAAAAGTGAGCATCATAAGAATAACTTCATTTGACCGGGAGACATTTCAACTCTCCCACTGCCCTCTTTTGAATCCTTCTCTGAAGAGTCCTTATCAAGCTTCTCCAGAACCACCAGAAGAGAGATTGGTGACAATAAATAATAAAGCCACTAACAGTACCATGGCCAAACACAGTAGCCTGTTTTTTAAAGGATTTATTTATCCTGTGCTTTTATGACTTCTCTTCCCTACCTTAATTTTCAGTGATAGTGAAGTATGCAATACATGGAGCAGAGCTGAAATCCTGGCTTAGTCTGCAAGATGGGAGAGAACTGTACCTGTGTGGGATACTTAAATTAAGGAGATGTATTTGTGGTTGTTAATCACGTATATTAAAAAACTTGGATAGCCTATTTATAAAACTATGTATTGTTTTCTGCTTACTAGTTAAGGATACCTAGTGGGTTTCCATGTTCTCAATATGATGACGATAAGTAGAGTGAAGGTTTCATTCTTGTATTGGTATTCTGGATGGTTTCATTCTTGTTTTATGATGTTTTACTTCAGTGGAATTAAGGCAAACGCATGCCATTGTGTAAGAAAAGATGAGTTATGTTAAAAAAACCAAAACAACTATGTCTAAATTCAGCAATAGTTTGAGTTTTAAAAACATTTGTTTAAAATTTCATGCAACTAAAATATATTTTCCACCAATTTGTTATGGTTTTAAAAATGAGACATTTGGCACATAGATTCTCTTTTATGAGACAGTACAAATAGTTGTTACAGCAGCTTACTAATAATGACTCTTGTATCCCAAAATCTTTACTAGTATTAGATGACTTTAAAAACTTTTTTTAAAAAGTACAGACCCAGTTCAGCACAAATTGCGTCTGTTTAAGGAAATAAGGGTAAGAATCAGGCACCCACTGTCCATAAGACTGAGGATAAGTCCTAAATTTGTGCTATCCATGAAAAGCAATCCAAAAAGCATTTTCCTAGGAGACAACTGACTTTTGAGTGTGAATTATTTTGCTTGATTGCTGGCTGCCTGATTCCTGAATTTAGTCAGGTCAGTACCTGGTTAACTTGTCAGGAACCATCTGGTCTTGACTGCAGTTTGTATCTTTGTACTACTGTACTGAATGTGTGATTATGTTCAGTGTAAAGTCTGGAACTAATGCTGCTGCTGAGTTAACCTGTGGTATGACGCTGTTGTATTCATGTTTCTTTTCTGGCACCTCAAACTAAGCCTGGCACTTAAAATTAATGTTGAGTTTCAGTTTGGCAGAGGTTAAGGAGGCCTGGGTTTGGACCAAGGTCCTGAGAAGCCTGGAGCTAGGGAATTACTTTTCTTTCTTGGGCTGCAAGGAAACTATGTAATTTGCATTTGTGATAGTGGTAACTCCCAAAGTGCTATTAGGTTGTTAATGTAGCTTTTAGAATGTGTCTTTGGAATAAGGTGAATTAGTTTTAGACAAGCATATTCATCTTACGTTTTCTGTTGGCAGGGGGATCTTCCAAAGTAGTTTGAGGGCTTTCTTAAGTATCCTGCTGAGTAAACCATCACCTTAGCTACCAAATAGAGATCTCGTACAAAAGCTGAGGCTCCTCTCCTTTACTGCAGAGGCGCTGAAAGTAAGGGATTGTTTTGCTGTGAAAGGTGTTGATTGGGTTACAACTTGGTTTGATGAAAATGGAGCTGCCTGGGGGCTGTTACTCTGTAGGAAATGAACTGAGTCTGAACCACATGCCGTCCTAAAGATTACCTTATAAACAGCAATCAGTTCAGGCAGCAGAATACATATTAAGGGCCTATTAACTTGCTTGGGTCTCTCTTTGACTTGAAAAGTACTTGTGAGCAGAGGAATAATAAAAGGGAAGGGTTGCCAAAAGCTATGGAAGGTGCTTCTTGCTATATCACTGTTGGTGCATCTGTTGAATTGGGGATTTATTTCCTACTAAGCATCTGCTGGGCTTTTGAAGTACGTATTAAGGTCAAAGGAGGGGCGCTTGAAATGATTGTGTAATGTTTATTCTTTTCTTTGAAGATTTTAGACTTTAATCATATAGCATTTGGACGTATTTAACAAAGGACAAACCTACATGAGTATTTGGCAAACTTCCACATTTTATTACATGCAATAGTTACAGCTTTAGAACTTGGATTTAAAAATACTTTGGGCTTTGCTGAAACTATGTTTTGCAGGTCCATTTTGTGATCTGTGTATCATTCTTATTGCATCTGTGACTTCTTCATACTGAACATTACCAAAAATTAATTTTCAATTCATCACTTTCTATGTGGCTTGAGAAAAGATCTCTGGCATTCCAGTGCCATCAAAGAGGAATTTTTTTGAAAACAGAATTCTCTGAAGAATGTAGAAACAGGCCTGCGACATATCATTTCTTTGTTCAGAAATTAGGTTTCCCCAAACTCCTTGTGTTCCATCCGTGCTTCTAATAGCTCCTTCTATTTAATTTTAAATTATTTGTGAACAAGGATAATCAATATGTTCTTGGTGCTTATAAGTAGTTGCATAATTTTGACAGGCATTAGGGTTAAAGAGTAAACTGCTGAGCTAATGGATATAAATTGACTTGACCTACTAGTAATAGTGGTCATTAATAGTTCTCTCAGCTCAGAGTTCTGTGTCTTTGCAGACTTGTCATTGTGGTACCACTGATACCAGAACTGTGTATTCACTTATATCACGGGGAAGGTTACACACAGAAAATTCAGTAATCGCATTGCTTTGTTGCCCAGTCCTCGCCTAGAATAATCCTTGCTGGCATGAATCACTTCTAAAATTGGGATGTTTCTTATATTAGTAATTTTGGTGTTTATACAAAAGGCTGGTTTTTATTTTGCTGATGTAAAAAGCCTGAAATCATCTCTATACCAAGAAGTGATTCTGCATTTTGAATTTAAAAGTGCCAATCATAGTGCACTTACTCATATTTTGTGCAGGATTTAAGTGTTAAAAGATTATTATATTAAAAATTTCAAAATGCAACAAGCATAATTACAGAATAGCCTTCTGATTTTAGGGTTACTGGTGGTGTACATGAGCATTACAGAACTCATCCAGTTATGTGGGTAAAAAAATGAAGATATTGGCAACATAATATGCTAAAAGTGAATACAGAGTGAATGAATAATGTGGTAAAAATATATCCTATATCTGGCCTATGGTCCACATTGTATTTATGAGGGAGAAGGAGTTTGATAGTTCATCTTGAAAGACAGTGCAGAGAGGTTTATGATGGAATTATGGATTATGGAATTATGTATGTGATCTTTAATGTTGGTACCTTGTCCCCTCCATTTTTCCAAAGCTGTGAGAGTGACATCCATCTTCTGTAGGGAAAGATCCATCTCCATTCTACAGGGTTTTTATTTTTTTAATCCCCCTCCCCGCTTTGCCTGTAGATTTGCCATGACAGGGTATATCCTGTCTCTATGAAAATTAGAGATTGCTGTCTAATGATAAGAGTTTAATCTGCAACGAATCAGACATGTGGAAACTTCTGTCTGTGGAATTTTCTGTTTGATCTGACAGGAATGCCCTTGCTGTGCCCTTCCTGTAATGAAAGCAAGGTAGAGTGAATCAAAGCGATTCTAGATAAGATTGGAATGTGTGCATTGGTTACACCTCTATAATATTTGGTGTTGGAATTCTGGTTATATGTGTTATTTTATTATCCAAAAGATTAGCAACATAGTTCATATTCTTAAAATACACCTTTTTCTTTCTGTTTTAGTTGAAAGTGCTGGTTTTTTATCGATTAAATTCCTGAGTTAATTACTTAGGTTTGAACATGGAAAGTCTTGCTTACAAAACCAAATATTGTCAGCAAAATACTAAATATGGTATGATAATACAACATCTTTTTAATACTGTAGGTAATATTCCAGTACTCACTATATCTTTTGTCTAAAAGATTTGGGGTTTTTTGGTATACCATTGTGAGGAATGGCTAAGTTTCTCCCCCCCGTCTTTATTTCACAAACAGTTAATGATTAACAAATGTCCAACTGCCTGTGCAAGGAATGTTAATAACTTTGGGCTGGGGAAAGTAAAGATGACTATGCCTTTGCAAGAGAAGTCTGGTATGATAGTTCACTTTGAAGGTAGTTTGAGTATTACAGTACTAATTTTAGCAGATTAATCAGAAATGGACTTGTGCCTTTCTTTATATGTATGTGCTTTCTACTTGTGCTCTTACCTAGCACAGCAATATTTTGGGTTGCCTGTGTTTGTCCACAGCATTTTGAATTAAAAAAAGATGCAAGAAGAGAAGACAGTTTGTAAATAAGTGGATTGCTTTGTTTATGGATATATGGAAAACATAGTTTAGAAAAAAAACACCTGATAAAAATCTAAGCAGTTCACAGCCTCAACTATTTCATATCATTCCTGATCAAATTTCTGAATGAGGACTTGTCTGTTAAGTACAGAAGCACACAGATCAGAAACTGTACTTTTAAATATTAAAAAAAAATTAGCTTAGAACTTGCACTTTTCAATTAGCCTTTTGCTTGCTTAAAAATGTTCATATTGAATGGTGAAATTTTGTACTGAAATTTTGGTCTGACTTTCCAGATACAGATCAGGTAGAGGAGGAAGCTGTGAGAAGGGTCAAAAACTGTTAGCTGAAAATGAGTAAAGTTGTCACTGACTCAAGTGACACATCAGTTTTGATGTGCACTGTTTAATAAGAAGGTAAGGGAGTGATGATTAGAGTGAGAGAGCAAGATTACTGCAGATTATGAGGATTAAATGTTTGAGTGAATATTGATCTGGCATGTGATGATAGGAGGAAATGGAGTAAGAAGTATATCCGATGCCAAGTCTGTAATTTCACGAGTGATAAAAAATCCTTTGGAAACTGAGTCATTCGGTGTAGTCAAACACAGGAATGGCCAGCATATGAGAATATTTTGTTGTCAACAGTTAAGTCGCAGAGATTCAAGAAGGTCTCCTGGTGCAACTCCATGTGGTCACTGTGGATTCTGTGATTTTTCTTTACCAAGGAAAAGTCTTCAGTGTTTCAGGAGCAAAATGCATTTTGTGCCTAAATGGTCTACTACTTACCTATAATATAGTATTGTTCTTTCATTTACACTGAGTGTACTAGTGTAGATAGAGTTGATCTACATTTATTATGGCTCTGTGACAAATTATGCAGAGTTATTCACATCACTCAATTCCATTGATATTGTTATGAAGGCTGCAGTAATCTTCACCAGAAAATGTTTCTGTGGAGAATAATTAAGAGTTTTTCCTATGGAAATTCCAGCGGAGAGACTCTGTGTTCTGTTAATCCAAATGCTTGCAGGTTCAACTACTAAGCAATAAAGTGAATTAAATTTACAGATTTTTATAATGTTTAACTGTTAACTTGTATTAATTTCTGCTACCTTTAGGAATTTTGTTTTTCTTCTGGAGGGTACAGGCAGTTATCTATTTATGTGAGAAAGACTGAATCCACTTCCCAACAAGCATCCAGGTGCCTTGCAAAAAAATTCACTTGGCATCTTGTAAAATATTTCTAGTTTTCTAGTTCTAGGTTTCCTTTTTAGAAGTTAGGTATTGATTCTTCAGTGTGCATGCAAGAATTTCCTTACAAATAGAGGATTTCTTATTTACTTGATACACTAATCATAACCAAAGAGAATGAAGATAGTTTTATAGTACCAAAATTCTTTGTAATTCTCCTGTCTTGAAGTTTTTACTCAAAACCAGACTAATTCAAAAATGTTTCTCTGTATGGTCTTGGGTTAAATTTGATTCATATGCAAAGCCAAATAAGGCTAATAAAAAAAATTAGTATTAACAGGAACTGATCAGTGTAGCATCTCCTCTGGATATGTGAGTAGAAATAAAGTCTGAGTAAATAAATGGATACTTTGTAGGTTACTAAGTCTGACTTTGTCAGGCCAAGGATGTAAATGTCTTTTGATGTCACTGGATCCCAGATGCTTTAATCTCATGACTGTCAATTGCTTTGTTCTAGCGCTCACATGCCCACAGGTCCTCACTGTACACAGAAATTGCTTGGGTGCACCGTTTCTGTTGACAGTAATTAAGTGCCATTGTGTACATAGCTACTTGGTGTAGTAACATGAACTGCAGTAATAGCTTGATTTCCAGTATTCCTCAACATGCAACCTGCCTCTTGATAGGTATCAGTATCCTTTCATGCAGTATCTCTTGCACAGAGCTGGTCTGGAAACTTGTTATCATTCATCAGCAGTTTCTGCAACTGAAAATAGTTTAGAGTTGGAAAGCTGGAAGCAAAACTTCAGCAGCCCAAAGCACAAACAGGAATAAAAAACACACACATGCTAAATTTTTGCATCTGGGTTAGTCCAGTGTTGCTCTGGAACTTACTGAAGGATGGGACTGCTCTGTTGGACTTGCTGGGCCTTCATCACTTTTGTGGAAGTAATTCAAGGTGGGCTGCAGTTGTTCAAATTGCCACTGAAAAGGGAATCTGAGAGAAATGCTGTGTACGCAGGAAAAAGATCCTTGGGATACATAGAGCAGTTTTCCTTCTTTATTAAACCTTGAAATTTGCAGGCAAAACCTGCAAACTTTAAAGTTTTGAAGTATACGTGTGTCGGAACTTTCCAGGTTTTAATAGTTTGCAGAAGTCTAAACAGCTAGATCCTTCTGGATCAACAAACCAGTTTCTGAACAATTAAATGTGTTGCTCTTGTGCATAATTGGCTTCCCATGCGTCTCATTATTTTCCTTGTAGCCTCTTCTTCTGCCTAAGGGGGACCTAGGTTAATCTGTCAACTCCAGTTAAATTTGAAATTCCTGGGGCCATTTGCAGAGGAATTTGCCTTTAGAGGCTCCTCATTTTCCAGCTAAGTTATTAGAGTGCTAACATTACCACATTCATTGTCAAAAGTTCCTTGGTATTAAGAAGACTGATAGTGAAGTTAGAGGAATTTTGCAGGATGAAGCCAGAGCTCTAAAAAGCAAATATGTGTTTGTGTGTATGTGTATAAGAAATGCTAATAAACGAACACCAAAATTGATCTTTTGCATTTCTTATGCAGAGGCAAGTACACATTAATTCTAAAAATCTGAATAAATGTGTTTTTCTTTGTCTTTGATACTCATAAGTAAACAATCAGTAGACCAATAGAAGTGTTCACTTGTTTCTGAATTACCTACATTTCAGTAACAGTTCTCTGTTGGTCATGAAAGTAACTGAATAGCATAACAATAGTATCCCAGAGCATTTTGCTTAAACATAGTTTCTTAGTTTAGTTTTATAATACTGTGTAATTGTGTTTCTTGGGACATAGAAACCAACTGTGTCTTGAAGACAAAAAACTGTCTTGAATAAGGGGATGGGTGGCTGAAGCAATGACTTCCATCAGATCCTGCAAACCTTGCTTGTATAAGAGAAGCTTTTGTGGGTACTGAGAGCCCACATGCTTGGCTGAAAATCTGCTGTTGTTTTTTTTCCATTTTCACTAATATTTTATAAACCTGGTGTAATGTTGATGTAGTAGTTCAGTCCTGTTTTTTCAGCAAGCTTTCTCTCAAACCATGAATGACTGCTCATGTTAAGTCATGTCAAGCAAAGCTTGCTTTACTTGCTCTCTCTTCAAAGAAACGTGGATCATGTTGTTGTATTACAATAATTTTTCCTATTGACATAGGAGTTAACATTTCATTTCCCTAATGTGTACTCCTCAGGGGGTTTTTATGTCTCCCAATACTGAGCTTTAGGAACACAGTACTGTTCCTCTGTATAGCAATTATATTGCCTGTCTGAAAGCTTGACATACAAGCAGCCTAGCTGACAGAAATAAGCTGGAGCTATTAAAATAACCATAAATGAGGCTGACAATGGGAGCTGTCTGCCATTGTCCCAAAAGATTTTTTGAACTGGAAGTAATCAGTTGAGTTCTAAGGCAACCCCATCAGGGATCTTCTAATTGGGAAAATTCCCCCTTGCCTAACCCTCAACTTCCTGAAAGTTGGCCATCCTTGTGGGCCTTAGATTTATAGCCTGTAGCCTAGACTATCTAGTAATGAATCATAATTTCGGAGCATAATATTTTATGTAGACATTTTTAAGAACATATTTTCAGAACTTTTTCCCTTTGTATATGGTCCAAACTGTGTTTTCCATTCACTTGATTTGGTTTTTTGTACATATGTGCAGAAAGCAATGTGGTAGGCACTACAAGTTGAAATGTTACTTCATCTAATTATTTACCATTTTTTTCCCCCCATATTTATTTTACTTTACCCATTTAACTAAGATGTGAAGAACCTATTTTCTCCGTGTTTTCTATGCACATCTTTGCTTCTTTGTACTTTGTATCTTTTGATGCTTATTTAAGGCATAGCTGCTCTTAACTGTTGAACATTCTGTATTTCTTAAGATCTCTCTGTACCTACCTGGTGTATAAACTGCACGTAGCAGTTACTTTTTCTCTCCTTTCACTTGAACATAATTCAAATTACCACTTTATGTTCATATCGCAGAAGTGATGCATAAACTGTTCTCTGTTTTAAGTTCTATGTTAAGGTTTGGATTTGAACACATGCTGGAGCTTTCTGAATGCCAACTGTTTGTCCCCAAAAAAGTGTTTCACAATGACTGTCTTAATGACTTCTGTCCATTTGCAAAACTGAGACAGCTTTGACTGAACACTAGGAGTAGTTGGTTTTTTCACTAACTACTCGTGCTGTTGTTTCTTTGGTGTCACATACAAAAATTGTTTAATTTCAAATACAGGGTTTTTTTAAGGAATTTGGGAGGTTTTGAAAGCTTGTAATAATATCGGATTTACTTAAGATATTGCTGCAAAACTGGATTTGGCTACATACTTGACTACAGACAATTCAGTGAAGTTAAATTCGAGACCTAAACCATATAATTTTATTATGATTGAGGTTTTACTTTGTTCAGTTTGATTTTGTTTAATTAAAATTTTAAATCTATTTTGCTGATGATAGTTTCTATACTCTTGTTAAGGGTCAATTCAACTGGTTCTGCTCAGCAACGATATTCTTCCCCTTCCACCTCCCAGAACTTGCAATATCTAGAGAAAGACAGCAAGCAGTGGACTTGACCTATTTGAAGGTCTTGCAACTGCTACAATTTCATCAACTTGCTGATACTGATAGTGATTTTACTTGAAACTTTCTGAGCCTTGTTAGAAAATGAGCAATTTGTCCTTGAAACAGCAACACGAATTGCTTTCTATTTAACTGTCCTGGCTAATTTCTCAGCTGAGAGTACAAGACACAACTTGAAATGTGTATGGCTTTCTATTTCAAAGAGCTATATTTAAAATTTAATTAAATTTTCTGGAATCTGCCTTTACAGATGTTGACAAAGGACTTCTAATTCAAATGATACTTTTAGCTCATTTGAAAGATTTTTTTTTTGTAGCTTTTCCTGAGTGAAATTTCTCTGTGCGTTTTGTGAAGCCAAAATTGTAAAGTTCAAGGTTTTGTTTGCCTTTCTTATAAAGAATAAAACTTCTATAATATGTATATGCAAGTGGATTAAAATTACTGCATAGTAACTTACTGAATATTAAATATGTAAAATCTGTAAAATACATGTGACAATCTGTAACTACTAGAAAGAACATTTATATTGATGACATGTGTTGGATGATATTACTGAAAGACTCTTAGGGTGCATATGAAAATCTTAACTCTAAAGCTGCAAATATAATTCGTTGCTGAATCTTTCAAGACTTGTGTTTTTGTGGGGTGTAGTTTAGTTTAGTTTTGTTTTTTTTTCTTTTGTTTTGTTTCTAATATTAACCAGGATGCATGTCAAAGTTAAAGCTACCAAGTTATTTAAAACATAATCAGAATATGTTCATTTAGGATTCAACTTAGGCAATATAGAAGAATCACTGAGTTGTTAAAAAGAAAAAATTAAACTATTTCAAACTAGGTTGAATCATTAGTTCTGCACGTTCATATTCTTCAGACACGTTTGCAAACAAGTCACCTAAATTCTTCGAGGTATGCAAAACAGAAATCAGTGGTTTGTTGCCAGGTTACAGGCTTTCAGGCTGTGCATAATTAATGCTCCTGGAGAAGCGGACAGAGAAAAGCAGAGAACATCTCTTGTTCATGTATGATTCATTGGCAAGCAATAGTTGCTAAAACTTTGTGCTCTTCTTCAGGGCTGCAGCCAGGGATTATTTATATTCTGAAACAGTACAGTTTAGTCTCTGTGAATCGTGAGATATAAGAAGTCTGATATGTGCATAGCTTGCATTGTCAGTGATGAGCTTTAAATTGCCATGGAGCTGAAAAGCAAATCATATTTCTCTGGGTTGCTTTTTCACTTTGTTCCGCAGAAGCGTAATCACTTAATGTTTCCTGTTCCAAGTGCACATGTGATAAAAGTAAGGCTAGCAGTTTTCCAGCTTACTTTTCAAAAATATTACTTCTTTTAAAAAAAGAGATTGTATATACTTTTTGAAAGTTCACACTGCTTGCCACAGATCTTTAATATTTCAAGAGTTAGAGTGAAGTGCCTCTCTTGGCATTCTGACATGTTTATAAAGTGGACAAGCTGACATTTCACTTTGGCACAAGGAATTTCTTTCCGTTCCTTCTTTAGAAGGAGATTGTTTCATGGAGTTCATGGGATGGAAATTTTAGTCTTTTCATCTGATGTTTTAAGTACTGAATAATTCGTTGTCTCTGTGGCAAGACATATGTGAAATTTTCAGTGCTTAAGGGATAGATGGTTTGTGTAGAATTGAGTCTGGTGTGATATTGTGCTGTATTTGTTTTGGTTTTACTAAATGGTTATTACTTGACTGATCAAATAATACTAAATTATGTTGGTATTAACATTGGATGCTGTTAGGTTTAATGCTCAGTTGTCCCTTACACACTGGTGCTTGGTAGAGGCCTGAGTTACATTAGCACAACATCCTCAGGGAAAGAGTAATTTTTTTTTTTAACTCAGAGTCCCATAGAGTTACATATTTCAAAACCTTTGATTTATAGAACTCTTCATGGCATATAAGGTTATGCCTGTATTTGGCTGCTGCTTCAAGGCATTTCTCAATGCCAAACAATAGTTTTGGCCAGAAGTTATCAGAAAGTTAAGATTTTAACAGAAACACAGATATAAATATTTTTTTAAGTTGTTGTAGAAGTGGAAAGAATGACACTGGCTACAATTAGTACAATTTTTACTGAGTACTGCAGATGGGTGTTGTAAATAGTACACTCCAGTATTCTGTAGTCTGTTTTATGTTGTACATCTGGATGCCATAATTGTTAATAACTTTTTTTTCAAGTTACCTTGCTTTTTCTTTGCATTTCTGACAGGGATCATAACATGGAGAGAAAAAACCCAAACAAAACCTCCCCCACCATGCGTAACACACAGGGTTACACTTGCCAACTGTCCTGGTTTGACTGTGCCTCTCGAAATTACTCAAGGGGAAAAGGAGTACAAAAGAGAGTGGTTGTGTTCCTGTTTAAGGCCTCTGAGGACTGCTGAGATGCAGACAAGCACTTCATCTTCTCCCATGCCAGACGCTCATTCCTAGTTTGTTGTTTTTTTGTTTTTTGTTTTTTTTTAATTGGTTGGGGGGGTTGTTTGTTTGTTTGTTTTTTAGGCTTTTTGCTTCTTTGTTTTGGAGTTTTTTGGGTTGTCCTTGAGTTGTTTTGTTTTGTTTTAATCCTATTAGCTGTGCTATAGCCTCTGTATTGATACAGCTCAGAAAAATGTTTTATCATGTCATGGTAGGTAGTAATCTAAGGAAAAATCTAAGAAAAATAGAGCATAGAAGAAGAGATGAATAGGAACAAGAAGTCTGCCAAAGAAGTAGTCTGTGTTCATCTGTGCTTGATCTGGATGTTGTTGAAGAACTGCACTGCCAGTAACTTGCACTAAGAAGCAAAGTATTGGTTAGAATAGATGCTATTTTTAATAATATGAGCTGGGCAGAAATAAAAATTGAGTGGAAAATACCAGCTTTGTAGAATGTCTGTTCTGAATTGTTTAACATTAGAAGCCAAAGGATTATAGTATCATATTTAATAAGATTTTACTTAGAAAACAACCAAACCTCTCATCAACAAGGCTGGTGTGATTCCTTCTTTGCTTTAATAACAGCTAAACAAAGTTCTGCAAATTGTAAAGCAGAAATTTGGGATCTGGGGTTCTTTGGCCTTTGTTCACATAAAAAGCTAATTTCATAAATATTAAGAACTTTCTGGAAAATATATGCTGCCTATCTAGAGGTAACAATGATTCAAGTACCAAATTGCAATATATGCTGAGCATTTCCTTAATTTTATCTTTAAGTCAAAAGGTTGTGCAGGCCTTAGTGACAGTACCCTTCAGTGACTTACTTTTGTTTAGAATTCAGGACAATGTTGCAGTCTGGGTTGGTGTGCTGGCAGACTTGCGCTACTGAGAGACAGCATGCCTCTGTGTTTGTAGCAGACTTAATCCACTGGCTTTTAGAACTGTGATTGAAATGGGTTGTTTATTGAAGGTCATATTTGATCAAAGCTTTTGTTCATGAAATTCTTAAAATACTACCTTCCCCTCCCCCCCAATTGCTTTTAAAGCAGCTGAAGAAGCTTTTTGATTTGCCCAGCTTATTAGAAGTTAGATTAATTAAGTTTGTAATCAGATTTCAAGCATCATGTTCCAGACCAGGGATTTCTTTTAGTTTGTTTCAAATGTCACTCTCAGGGCAAATTCTGCTAAACTGCATTTTCATGCTTTGCTGAGAAACTATTGCTGGTTTTGATTTCCATTACAGAATCATTAATATTGTTAATTAGAGTTCTCATGGATAAGCACACTTAAGGAGGATCATCCCTGGGAATTGAGAGAATTATAGTTTGAGCATTTGCTAATTAGATAGAATTGGCATATGTAAGACTGTCAGATTTGAGATGGATTTCTTTGTTTATTTCTGTTTTTAAGAGTGATTTTGGTTTTAGTGACTTAGGTTGTTGATTCTTGTTGAGAGTGGGTTAATGTTTAGATTTTTTCCTCAGTTGCTGTATTCAAAAACCATCCTGTTTCTCCACATTAAATTCTATTCAAATCCTATTCTATAGTATTCACTTAGGAATTTTAAGTTCTTTTAATGAAACTGATACAGAAGTCTATTGCATCAAGAGGGAACAATATGTAGTCTAAAATTTCAGACATATGAATATTGTGAAATCAGCTCTGATGTCCTCTCGCAGGTGACTGAGAAACATTGCATCACAGCTCTTTTGTACTCCCTCAGGCGGTTAGTGATTTCTTTTTATCCTGATTACCTGAAAAGCTTCAAGTTTGCATATCGAGTCAAGTGAAAAATGCTTTTGAAAATCTCACTTCACCATGTTTGTTGAACAATAATGTTTACAAGTCTTTGGGATTACCATACGTGCTAAAGATTCTTTAGTAGAAGATTTCTCATCTTGCTACATAAAAAGTAAATGGTGCGTAAAAGTTAAAATTACCAAATTGCTTCAGTGTTAGGGCATGGATGGGAAATTGGATGATTAAAGATTTTCTGTGACTGTAGGAAGAGTTAGAGCAGAGATAGAGCTTTTACAGCATTGAAGACCTAATAGAGACACTTAAGCTGTGCTCCTAAATGTGCTTTGCATCATTTCAAGAAAAAAGTGAAAATGTTTCCTAGGAGCCAGAACATGCTGTTGAAACTGATGATATGGATCAGCATTTTACTGATTCTTAATGGATCTAGAAGACTGCAGGATTGACTCTTACTTAAAACTGTTTTGTTATTTCTCTTTGATATAAGAGTTCTTATCATTTTTCTGTCTGCTGTCTTGAGAACAACTGAAACTAGTAGCCAGTGGATATCATAAATTCCATGAGTGCTGGCTTTCAGACATACGGTGTTATCCTGCCCCTATATGTAAAGTAGGGAAGAGCAGTAAATCAACATACCAACCAATGATTGGTTTTAGACCTGTGATTTGGTAGGAGATTGGCTGTTACCTTTATTTAAAGAAAAAAAAAAAAGTAGTCAGTGGGAGTCTTCAAGATTGTGTTCTTTAGAAGGTGTAGTGGACTACTGAAGTTTGCATGCGTTTGTATTCATTACTGTTGCATAGAAATTAAAGATGAAGCTATTAGTGTTCTCATAGGCAAAATCAGGAAATATTTAGTATTAAACTTGCAGAAGCAATTGCAACTACAGCAATGACAATAGGATGATGTTTTATAATTACTGATGTAAGGTCAAGTTGTACAGTAATACTAAAGAGGGGAGAAAAACCCTAAGTACTCCATACAGTTAAGTGCATTTACTTTTGATTGTGTTTTGTGACATAAATGCTGATGTAGAAACAGAAGAAATTTGAGCTTTGGCAGTCTGAGCTTCCCCCCACCCCCTAGACACATACACTGGATTATTATCTGTTCCATTTTATTGCTGGGTGGAAACAACAGGAAGAAAGCTGAGTCATTAATAGACCAGTTGTCCTCTCCCTCATCATGCCTGCAGCTTTGAGTGATGAGGGAGAACTAGGTGTGGTGGCCTTTCCTCCACCCCAATGTGTGAGGGGTGAAGGGAAGTTTTTCCTCCCTATCTTCCTAGCTTTTATAGTAGAATGTTATTTTGAGTCTTCATTTTTTATATTGTCAAAGTAATCCACTTAGCTGTGAGGGTTGTCTCTAGTAATTGTAAAATGGTTTGAATTGGAAGGAACCTTAATGATTCCCCCACCATGGGCAGTGACATCTTCTGCCAGCCCAGGTTGCTCAAAGACCCACTCAAGCTGGACTTCAACACTGCCAGGAATAGGTCAACCACAAATATGAGTTTTCCAGCTTGCATGCATATACCTATCTACTCTATCTATTTTAAACTGTTTTTTTAAGTAACCTTTATGTCTCTAAAGAAAGTCCACTCAGGAATTCTTCTGTTGATTAGTGTTAAACAGTTAGGTAGACATTTTTGCATAACTTAGTGAGCATAAAATTTGTTTTCATGGATGCTTTCTATTTCATATTGGAATGATAAAGAGCCCATACAGAAAAAAACTGTTACCCCAACAATTCAGGACCTGTTGGGTGAAAAAAATAGAAAGATAATGAGATTTCATGTTACTTTGACTAATACTTGTTTAGTGTGAGTGACTGTGTAGAAAATTGGTGACATTCTGAAAAACAGAGCTACCCTGTTGGATAAAAATCTGTGTTACATAATTTTTTTTCAGTGGTCAGACAATCATACAGATTCTAAACCTTTCATTGAACATTTCTGCAAAAGTCAGTGTAAAATATACAGAAATAACATCATATACATAGATGTTATTTAAAATTAAAAATTAACCAAAATATAAAGCTGCCCATGTGTGCTATGTTATATTGTTAGTTACTATCCCTATAATCTTTTCACATACTTCTTTTTGAGATACTGGTGGGGTTTTTTGGTATGGTACTTACTTTTTTCCCCCTTCATCTCTTGTGAAGTGTGTTACTTAAGAGAAAAAACACTTGAGAACTGACACTCTGCAAAACCAAAATAGGTTCAGTCATCCTCTTCGTTGAGGTAGGCTCTGATAACTAAGAAGGTAGAATTTATAAATGTTAGGTGAGCAGATTGCAGGAGGAGAGCTTAATTTCCACAATAGTCTCTTTTTATATTTCTTTAAAATCAGTCAGGGCTATCTTAAAATTAATCTGCCACTTCTGATGCAGCTGATGGTAAGAAAGCAGGACATGTAAAATGAAAACATTTGCTCTGTTCAGCACATAATCCTGCCTGCTCTGTTCTGCACGAATCACAAGTAATAGAGCAGCATTGCTGGCAGCCTTGTTAAAAGGTAATGAATGTACTCTAGTCTTGTGTTTGGTATGACATGAAAATTTTGCAGAATATTTCAAAGCATGCGTAGAGATGAAGTATTTGTATGTCACATCCAGCATTTAGGTTTAAAAGTGAGGCTACAGTAAGTAAAAAAAATTATTTACTATCAGGCAAGTCTCCTGGCTGAACTAGAAAGGTGCAAAAGGTGTAACATGAGTGACAAAAGTAGAATCCAGGTAATTGAGTGCTCAAGGTTGTTTGCCATTTTTAAGACCAAATTTATGCAGAAACTATGCAGGTTAACTACATCACAAATCCAGTGACTACTGGATAGGATTTTTTGTTTGTTTGTTTTAATAGTAAAACTGCCATCAAACAATACAAATACTGAGGCAGAGAGACTGGAAATGTAAAATAGTATTAACATCAGGGCTTAGTTGCTGATGATGTAAAAAATAAAAAAGGAAATTATAAAGCCACCAGTTTGCTTTCAGGGAGACTTTTATAGATGGCGTGTTATGCATGGATATTTTGAAATTGTAGCGCCCCTACATTTTATTCCCGTTCTGTAGCCTTTAACACTATAAACCAATTTCCACACTGACATCTGGTGGTGGTTCTGAAATGCGGTGTTGCTTGGAATGCTATATATGAGTATTTTGCAGGTCTAAGCATTAGATTCTATCCCCACCAGCCCTTCTAAAGGGATCTTATTGACACCTTAAAATTTTAAACTGTCATTATCACACCTTTATACAGGTTCCTACAAGGGGAAAAAAGGTAATGAATAAATGGGCAAGTGCTTAATATTTTGCTTAGCCAGTATAATGCATTAAAAAACATATCTGTAGTGTGTGGAGGACATGATACTTAAACCTAACTCCTTCCCTGAATAACTACTGTGAAAAACAGTGTCACAGTTTTATTTAGGTCCTATTTTACTGATGATATAGGTAGGTAGGTAGGTAGGTAGGTAGGTAGGTAGGTAGGTAGATAGATAGATAGATAGATAGATAGATAGATAGATAGATAGATAGATAGATAGATAGATAGATAGATAGATAGATAGGTAGGTAGGTAGATAGATAGATAGATAGGTAGATAGATAGATAGGTAGATAGATAGATAGGTAGGTAGGTAGGTAGGTAGATACGTAGATACATATCTGTGTGAAGTAAATTTGCTCAGGAGAAGTGCCACATACATAGTCATTTTATGTGGTTTTATCCAGAGTCCAAAGCTGGCTGTCATGGTGATAGTTTGACTCATCTTGGCTCCAGCCCTGATTAGGCCTGTGTGAATATAACGAACAGTAGGAGACATGACAAAGCCCTTCAGAATTTTCACTGAAATGGTTGCACAGGCTGTTGTGTTCCTGATACGGATCAGGTTGATTTTATGTTCTCTTTAGAAAATACCTCAAATCGGACAACCTGTAGGAGTGACTGTAGGAGTTTCATTGTGCCATGGCTCTGTGAATCCATTTAATATTCTTCCCCCATCATATGGGTTACAGCATATTATGTAGCCTTTTGGCACATGCATATTATGGCTGTACCTATAGAGTAAGATGTTTATAAAAATCAATGGATCATTTCTTTAGTCAGTACTGGCTTAGACAATCTCTTACAGGCTCAGCAGTCAGATTTTTATTAGATATGTGAATTGTGTAGCTGTTCCTTAATTTGTAATTCATTTTATGTGTGTAAGATTGAGCAGATTTTTGTTCCTTTTTGCTACTTTTCATTGCCAGAATAATGGCAGCCATTGGTTTGTCCTAATGCTACAAATGTTAACTTTTCTGTGGAATTTCTGAGTGAACATAAATCAGCACATTAAGAAGGTTCGGTCAAATAATTCATTTGGTCACATAAATAAGTATGTTTCACATTTAAGTAATTGCTCTTTAATATGAATAATGGTAAACAGTTCAAGAGTTTGGCATCTAAATCAAGTATTTTAATATGGTATAAAAATTTACTATAATGACTGATTAGTAAAGAGGATCATTTGGATCCCAAAAAGATGTGAATTGCACATTAGATTTAATCTTTCAGGCAAAATAAGTTATGAATAGTGCTAACTGGCCTGATAAATTTCAAAGGATTTTGGAAAGGAATTTATTATTTTAATATGTAATGCTTAATTGCTAGAAACTGTTATAGTAACTATTTCTTGTGGTGTTGGGTCAACCTTAATATGTTTCTCTGTGTATATTAATACAGATTGTAGGATCAGTGTTGGTTATTTTGAACTTGTTGTATTTATTTTTATTTATTCATTTCTTTAAATTTGTTGCTTATTCTATTTCTGCACATTTATTTCTACACATTTCTGCATATTTATTGCATTTTCTACTTATTTCTTCCTATTAAACAGGTATTATAGAGACTGCAGATCGCCTGGATCGTGAGACTACTTCACATTACTGGTTAACTGTTTATGCAACTGACCAAGGGGTTGTACCTTTATCATCTTTCATTGAAATCTACATAGAAGTTGGGGATGTTAATGATAATGCTCCTCAGACCACAGAACCAGTTTATTACCCAGAAGTCATGGAAAACTCACCTAAAGATGTATCCGTCATTCAGATTGAGGCGTTTGATCCAGATTCTAGCTCAAGTGAAAAATTAACCTACAAGATTACAAGTGGAAACCCACAGGGATTCTTCTCAATAAACCCTAAAACTGGTAAGTACAATAGTCTATTTTATTTTATGTATTAATAAATTAATGGATTTGCATAAATACATAAATACATAAATACAGCATTCTTTGGGTTAACGTTGTAAACAAGCTTTCACAATAGTTAGAGTTAACCTGGTATCTTGGGCTGTGTCAATATTATTAAGTTATACAAACACATAGAAGAGGATTTGAGAGTGAGGTGCTTGATTCAAAGTACTTGACATCCACATCGTGCATGTTTTGTGAAGGCTTCCTTCTGAGTAGCTCCACTCTAAGCTAGTCAATGTCCATGTGCTTTTATAGTGGAGTAAATACAGAGTAAAAATACATATTTTAGCTTAGTTTCATCCAAGTTCTTTTTAGCAGTCTAAGCCTTCAGAGCTTCATGCAGACATTTTTTTGTCAGGCTTTTTTTTGTGGGGGAAGGCAGTGTTAGTCCAAACAAAATAACTCATTTTTAGCTGCAGATTCACTTGTTCCACAGTCAAAAGAGACATTCTTTTTAAGTAACTGTTACTGTTGGTAAGAAAAAGAAAATCTGGAAGATAAGTTTCAGAAGTGGTTGTTAGGTAATGAAGAGTTCAGAGGTTGTTTGGAAGCTTCAGAAAAAACACACTGAAGTTTTAACAGGAAAGTACAAATACAAGAACCGAGTAAGTAACCATTTAGTACCTAAATTGCAGGTACTGAAATGTATGTAGGGCAGAGACACAGGAAAGAAATAAAATTATCAGTTTTAACTGAAGCTACACAGTAATTTTGAAAACATTGTAAGGGTTGCCTACCATTTCTTGCTTCTGAATGACTGTAGAAAAAAACAATTCATATACAATAATAAAACATATGGATGTTTTTCTCACATATCTTTTTTAACACTAAGGAAGAGTTTGGTTTTATTTCAAACATATTTTGCTGAGTTGGGCACAGCTTGGCTTTTTGTATGTTATGTTTAGGTATTATTTCACAGTAAGAATTAGGAGAGATGCTTCTGATTTACTCAGCCAGGTTTTTTTCCTCACAACTAAGAGACTTGTAGACCAGGGGAGCTATAGAGGTATAGAGAGTAACTTTACTCTGTAAAAAACACGGTAAGTATAAAGCAGCAATAGAAACTTTATTAATTTAACTATTTTTTTATTCAGGGAGGGAACTTAAGGGGATTTAAAGGAGTAAAAATTGAGAGAAAAATATGTTTTTCTGAAAGCTGGTTTGACAATATGGCCTTCATTCTATTTCATAGTTATTTCAACTCAGGGTATGAAAGACTTTGTAATTGCTCTGTCAGCAAAGCTCTGAGGGCAAACACAGGTATGTTATTTGGGTTATTTCTGACAATAACTTCTTTGTCAGCATGGGCTGCATCTGTTCATGAAGACGCTGCCAAGAGAGACATGTGAAACAGCTATAGCAGCAGCAGATCTTTAGAATAGTTAAAGCTTGTATCTAAATACTATATTTACAAAGCGTTGGCTATAAAAAAAAGGCAACCTGAGAAGTAAAATAATAAAAATTATACTGCTGTCTTCTAAAGTGAATGCAAAAACTCTGTGTGCCTTATTTCAATTTGTTTTTCTGTGTCTCTCTTTTCTCTCATTTTCCATAATGTAAAAGGAAAAAAAAATCCACTTTTCTATCTACTTGCTTGCCCTTTCTGATTTTGACAAGATTTTTTTTCATTCTACTTTCATCTTTCTTCTGGTCTCAATTGCTGCTACTGATAAAAATAGGAATAAAATTGCCTGTGAGGTTGAGTGGACAGAACTGAGTGACTGCAGTATTCAAATTGCAAGTGAATGTACCTACCAACATTAATTTATTCTTTACTGTATATATTTGGTCATCTATTCTTGGTTGCTATTTCCTTAATTTTCCTGTAGCTGATTTTCTTCTCTTCCTCTTTTTTTCCTATTCTTTCCTATCCCTTTCAGCCTTCTGTATCATTATGCAGCATTTTCCAAACTATGTTTTTAAAAAAGACACTTGTATGCCTCCCTTGCCAAAGTTTCGAGATAAAGAAACATCTTTATTCCTATTTAATGGATAAAAGAGCTAGGGCACTGGGAGATTGTAACTCGTCTTAGACAGAGTTTCTAGTTTTCCATGGCAGTAGCTTACTTCCGATCTTATTTATGTTAGAAAGGGACCTTGAGGGAGCTTAACACACTAGAAAGTAGAGTGAAAAGGAACACTTAATAGAAAAGTAATAAAGATTTTCTGTCAAGAGGGTTTCTTACCTACCCGTATTGTAGCCGTTACTGTAGCATGCATACCGCGGAAGCAAGCAGTGTAGTCTGGAGTCCTTCTCGGCTCAGTGTTAAAGACAAAAAAAACCAAAACAAACCAGCAACTGCAAATAATGGAAAAATTATAATTTAACACTAGCAAGCACTGAGAAGAAAAGACTCTCCTTATGATGTACATTCAGCAGTAGACTTTTTTTTTTCCCTAATATAAAGTCACAGGGGTAGGTATTCACCTATCATGCACCATTCATATTACCCATCCTTCACTGGTGTCTACTACTGTTGAAGTTGTAATGCTAGATAGATATATTAAACATAGTGAAGAGGGGAAGAGAAAAGGTGGGCAGAGCAGAGAAGGAAAACTTCTTTGGTTTCTGCTGTGTTCCCAGAGTGCACTCAAATAAATTCAATGGATAATGAATAGCTAGCTCAAGTATATTGTCTTCCCATTAAATAGGACCCTGGATTTCAAGCAATCTAATGGGTAATTTTTGCCGTACATGCTTAGTTTGCAACTGTGAATCTGCAGTGGATGCTAACATAGTGGTCAAGATGACTTTTGACTGGGGTTATCAGGTTCATAACTTCCCAAGTCTCTCTTCTGACTATTAGAAATAAAATACATTTAACCTGAATAGATCTTATTTGAGGTGCAAGTCCTTTCACTAGGACTGACATGTTAAGGAGTTGAAAAACACTTTAAAAGACACTAGTTATCATATTTTATCTCCCTTGATTAATTAAGGTAGGGCTCATCTGAAGAGGACATTTGACTAGAATTGGAGAGAACAAATCCTGTCTTGTTTGCTTGTGTGGGTATGTTACCCCCATTGGACCTTGTAAAGTTATCACACTGTAAGGTATTTGTCAAAGGAAGAGAAATCACAGGGTCTCAGGTTTCCCTTCCAACCACAGGGGAGATAGAGCTGGAATATGAATCAAGTCTTTCACTGTATCCCATTGTAACATTGAAAGTGACAGTATGAGTTAAGCATGTGCTGCTGTGCAGACCCAAAGGCAAGTGGAGGACTGTAATAGCATGTGAGTCAAAGAAAAGCTAGTGTTAAAATATGTGGTGAGTGTTAAAAATAGGTTTCAGATGATAATGTGTTATTGTCTCTTCTCTAGGTCAAGGATCCATTGTTTACTTTCTCTGTATAAAATTTAATGCAATGGCATTGTGTACCATGGCTAGAACTAAGCTACATAGTAGTAATATAGATTATAAATGGCAACAACATATATGTAACCTGTATCAAGTGAAACATTTAATTCTGTTCCCCTGAAGTAGCTAACTAATTTCTAGAGGTTTTATGGGCTTCAGACTAACATGTTTGTGTCTTTCTACAATAGTCCTGAATTTTTAGAAACTGAATGACATGGACCTTTGTAGGATATAGTTCATCTTTCACAGAAAAATTTCTTTTATGACAAGAACTATTGACTGACCAATTTGTTTCTCAAAAATACTACTAGCTGAATTTGTAGTGTCTGCATGCTTCTTACAGCAATCAATTTCCAGATATCTCCTTCAGTAAATCTTCACTGACATTGAAAAACGTCTTTTATATTTTAAATAATTATAAAAATCTTGGTTAAAGAAATATATATTTGGCCTTTCTTCAAAGCAAATTCAATATCAGTTTCTTTAGAAACTGCTATGCATAAGAGGTATCCAGGTAGAATAAAAATAGTTATATTACTATTTGCAGGAAAGAATTAAAACAAAGATTGATTGTACAGCTTTCATGCTCAATCTAAATCCAACTGTAGATAAACATGTAAGCTATGATAACTACTTTATATATGCATAACTTCTTGGAAAATAACTTATAATTAAATACAGAAGTAATTGACAACACAGAAAAGTTTCAACTCATGCTAATATGTTTAGGTGTGCAAAATTTGATAGCTATTCGAAACACACTTCATAGCACTCTATGGTTAATCCCAGCACTTAACACTAGAGCTGTTGCACTGAGGCTCAGAAAAGATTTGCACATTTAGCAACAGTCATGTAAAGCAAGGGATTATTTAACAGTAAACAAGTTCTGGGATTTGTGCTTTGCAGCTCACAGTGCAAAGCGTTTTTTCTCGTACATATAATAGAAAGTAGTTGTATTTCTGTTCCTTGTGGATATGGTTTGTTTGCTTGAGAGCTGTTAGGGTAATTTGTAATTTGTATTTGTAATTACCTTGTAGCAAGGTCAAAGACACTGAATCTTAATTATTAAAATACTTGTAGTTGCTAGTTTGCATATTCCATTGGATGCTTTTGGATATGTTTTGTCTGAGAAAGCAATGAAACAGACAAAAAATTGATGCTTTAAGGAACAACTAATGAGCTGTTTCACTTAAAAGTGATTCAGTCCCAATCTAATTGTAGGACTGAAAAGTTTTGCATCTCACTGATGTAAATTCTGTGTCTGTCTTTACAAAATACAGTTGAATATGATAATGTTTGGATTAAAGTGCTGAATATTTCTATTTTACTTGTACACAGTCATGTTAAGTGGAAAAATTTGTATTTTTTTCATCTTTGAGTCTTTCTTATAGTATCTTAATTTGCTTTTTTACTTTTGAGGAGGAGTGTTGAAAGCATGACACTTCATAGCAGAATTGCAGTAATTCTTTGAGAATGTGGAACAGGTACTTAGTATGGCATCTACAGGTAATAGCTGACAATAGCATAGTACACAAGTATTCATTTATGAGTTTATGAATTATAATTATATAATTTCTACTCTGGATTAACCATTTAGAAATAAATATATTAGTGTCAATTCAAGAGACAGCTATTGTATTACTTTTATTAAAAGCCTTCAATCAAAATATGTAATTTCTTTCTGAGACAAGAGAGTGGGACATGCATTAAATATGAGCTTTTTGTTTCATCCAGTAAGAAACTGTTAGTATCCCAGAATGACATTTTTAATCAAATTCTTTCACTATTATTTTTTCCTGGTTTTTATTTCTCTTCTATCTTTATTTTTTAAATTGTGGGATGGCAAAACATCATGTGAAAATAAAAGAAAGGCATTCACCTTGAACTGGCGAACAATAATAATTCAACAAGTCATATTTCAACATGGAAATAGATCATCCGTAATTGTTGCAGATCTAGAGCCATTAGATTGAACTCGTTCTGAACAAAAGGACAACAGTTCCCCAAGACTTTGTATCAGTTTCCCTATGGATGTAATAGTTTTGCCATGCCATGTTTTTAAAGTATGGCTGCTGCTTAATGATACAGGCTTTGTATGATTAATATCTTAAAAATTGCTGAGTTAAGATGCTTGGAAGATGCTTATACTGACTTGTAAATTGCAGTATGTTCATTAGAACGGTAAAATCTGCAGCTGCATAGGGAAAAGAATTCCTGCTCTCCTTCATATTACACAGCAAGAAAATGGAACCCTAAACAGATCCATACAGGGCCAGGGAAGACCCTTTTACTCTTCCAGATTGCCCATATATTCGAGCTAGAAATAATTTGTGATCTTTTTGCCCCATTGGTGTGCTTCTTTCCATTCCTCAGGACTTCTGTTAGATTTATTGTACCAATCAGATTTGGACTGGGGAAATAGTCAGGGTTAGGTAGCAAAAAACACGTTCTTGAAGTCGTGCCTTTTTTCAGAAATTTAAAACAATAATACCAAATGAGGAAGGGAGATACTTGATATTGCTCTATATAATTTTAAGTCAGCTTTGCAGAAATGTTTATTCCAAAAGTATAACTTTGTATGCTTTTAATGAAGCTTGGTACCAAAGTGGTGGATACTTCTGAAAACTAGACTTGAGTTCACCACTTGAACAGGAGAATGGCAGAATTAGTTTAGAGATGTTAATTTTCCTATATTTAGGCTTTGCAGGCGAAAACCAGAAATAATTAAATGACCTAATTGCTTGAGAGTGTTGTGAAGATATATTTATTCGTATATGAAGCACTTTGGTATTATTATGAGAATGCTGTGAACATTCTTTGGAGGAACGTAGTAATCCTGAGGTGTCCATTTAGATAAGATATTGGACAGGGTATTTCAGCAGAAGCTTTGAGTAATTGCCCATTTCAGGACATAACTCTGTGTGTGTGGTTTTGTTTGTATCTGTCTGATTTGGAGACTGAAGTGAAATAGGAAATGGGTACAGCTGTAGTCAACTTCCATGAGTTTCCGATAACACTGGAGAACTACTTAGTAAGGAAATGAAGGGCCAGTGACTGCACAGTAGTATTGGCTTCATTTTAACAAAGGAAGTCTTTGTTGTTTAACTACTTGTGGGTTTTAATCCCAATTGACGTAATATTTTGGAATTCGAATAAAACCAGTATTACTACATTGCAAGCTTATATGATTTAAAGTTAAATAAAGATCCAGATGCTGAAATTTTTCTTGTAACTTCTGAGGCTGGCAAACAATGCCAGGCTCAATTATTGTTCATTCATGTCAATAAATGTAGCAGCCTCCATGTGCCCAACTGTTTACTTCTCACGTGAAGAGAAAGTAAATTATTTGATTACATTGTCTCTGGAACAGATCTTTTTTTCTTTACCTTTACTGAATGTGTGACTAGGATTAACCCAAATATTTGTTAAACTCCAGCAACCACAGAGGGTTACATGAGTAGATGAAAGTTTATATAGACACACAATTGGAAAGAGAGTTTAATTCCACAAAAAGCTGCTTTTATCTTTCTTTTTAAATATTGTTTTAAACCACCTGAAGTGCTATTAAACTAGTGGTTTTCAACCTGTTCTGTTTTATAACTAGGAAAATAGGTTCATATCTGTGAAAATTCTGATATCGTTGGATCCGCTCTACAATATTTAGGGATTTAACATTTGAAAAGGTAGAAAATTTGCTATAATAAAGGCAGCTATCTTAAAAATTCCTTGCTAGCATTTACATAGAGATTACTTCTTTTAAATTTTAGATGGTGGTGTTGTTATTTTATTTATATTATCTGTTCTCTTACATCTCTTTGGAAAAAGATAAATTGTAGAGAAAATAAGTGGGATCCACAGCTGTCCTTTCCTCTTCCTTTACTTGTCTGAGGAACAACATAAAAACTTCAAGTCATGCTCAGCATGATCTGTGTTATAAACTGATAGTTTAAAAGAAAGCAAAGTTTTCTTTCAGTTTTCTTATATTCTGGTGCAGCATTCATGAAATCCTTGAAAAGCTTGAGTTGGAAGAGACCTTAAAGCTCACCTGGTTCCAGCACCCCTACCAGGGCAAGGATGCCATGCACTAGGTCAGATTGCTCAGGGCTCCATTTAATGTGGCCTTGAACACTTCCAGGGATGGGGCATCCACAGCTTCTCTGAGCAACCTGTGCCAGTGCCTCACCACTCTTAGAATAAAGACTTTCACCCTAATCTAATCTATAATCTAAATCTTTCCTCTTTTACCATAAAATCATTCTCCCTGGTCCTATCACCCATCTGCCCATGTGTTGCTCCCCTCATTTGTAACCCCACCTTTAGGTACTGGAAAGCTGCTACGAGGTTGTCCAAGACCCTTCTCTTCTCCCTGCTGAGCAATCTAACGCTCTCAGCCTGTTTTCATGTGAGAGATGCTACAGCTTTCTGATGATTTTCATGGCCCTCCTTTGGACCCTCTCTAACAGGTCCATGTCTTTCTTGTGCTGAGGACAGACGCCAGAGCTGGACACAGCACTACAGGTGAGGTCTCATAAGAGCAGAGTAGAGCAGCAGAATTGCCTCCCTTGACCTGCTGCCCACACTGCTTTTGGTGTAGCCCAGGATGCAGTTGGTCTTTTGGGCTGTGAGTGCACATTGTTGGTGCATGTCCAGCTTTTCATCCATAAGAAGACCCAAGTCCTTCTCCGCAGGGCTTCTCTCAATGAGTCTTTACTGATGTCTGGATGTGTCGCAGTCCAGGCGCAACACCTTGTACTTGGACTTGTTGAACTTCATGAGGTTCTCCTGGATGTAGAAGGTTTGTCCAGACCCCTGTGGATGGTATTTTGTCCTTGTCTTGTGTCGTCTGTGACACTCAGCTTCATGTCATCTGCAAACATGCTGAGGATGGAGGCGGAGTCCCTCTATATCATAAATTCTTTTCATCTGAGTGTATAATGTATAAATAGTGTGTAATAATAATTCTAGCCATAGGAGGGATAGTAATTACTGTTATGAACCACTTGCAAAGTACCACCATTGCACAAGCTTTTAAAGATGTCAATCTTTCCTTAGTAGGCTCTTGGAATAGTGTAACTTAAAGGACTTAGTGTATATAACAACACTAGAGTATTAGTATTGATTTATTTCCTACAAAGAGAAGATTACTCAGAGTTAATGCCCTGATTCACATCTAGCTTGGCTTGATTTTTTTTTTATCGGTGAAAATAAAAGTTCAATCCCAGCAAAAATTCAGTTCTATATTATTATATTATTATTCTTCTTCTATATTCTGTATTATTATTTTTGGATCTGAAAAATTCGCAGTGGAGTTACAGTTCAAAGGGTAGATAGAAGTGAGCTGTAAAATTGTTCCTCAGTTTTGCTGAGACAAGACCTTGGATACCAGTTTACACCATCATCTCTGTTATGAGTGTTGCATGGAGTTCTTTACATATATGGGTCAATTACAGAAGAAGTTCACAAAAAGGGGGAATGGGGTGGGAGGCAGGAGCACTGTATAAATCTCCAAATTCTCTCTTAGAAGCCAGTATTTAAATGTTTAGATATTTAGGGGGCTTGGAGGTCTCAAAAGAAAGCCTGTAATAGTGTTGTAAATATTCTTAGTGCCATTTGAACAACATTCTCTGTTAGTAATTACTTTTCTCAACTGATAACAATTTAAAAAAACCCAACATTGGTACCTCAGCGCTGACTTCTATAAGATGGAAAATGCATTTTTTTCTTTTGTTTAGGAAAAAAAAAGAAGCCAAATTTGAAATGGAGTGTGGTGTTTGTTTCTTTGTGCAAGCACTATAAATACAGTAAGATTATGTCAGGTTTGAAAAGATCTTTCAAGATGATGTGTGAATTTAAGTATTGTTGATGATATATGTCAAAATGAGATGGAGATCAGGCAACTTGGAGTTAATTACTGAAGGCATTTGAGCTTTGGATTGGTGTGGCTTTTGAAGGCAAGAGTATTTTCACAAAGTAAGCAGAGATAACAAAAATATGTAGTGTTCCCTTGATAGTGAGATCACAGTTCATTCTAGAGGAAATTTATCATTACTTCCTGGTTTCCTTTCAATAGTTAGCTTGGGTTTTGTTGTTTTATTTTTCATTCAAAATTATTTTAGCTATTTTTTTATTATTTATTAAGTACCATTTTCTGTGATTTCATCTTATACTACTTATGACTTACAGTTCTAGCTTTTATTTTTTGTACAAGAGAAACAAACTACCAAATGAGTATGATTGACAATGAAACTGGGCACATTCTAAATGCTTTCAGGCACTCAGAATGCAGGATCAGACACTTTTTTCTAATACAGCTATTTGGGTGTTTGTGATTATTGGTGTAGTTATTTTCATTATTTGATGAGTAAAAACATGACTGTAGAAGTTAATACCACTGTCTTAGTAAATCCAGAATAAAAATAATGTACTCAATGCCTAATTAGAGTATGCAAAACTAAATGTTTTACTTTTGTTGGATACATTTTGGAGTTTTTTATAATTTTATGATCTCTAAACACAGATTTTATACTTCATTTGCAATTTAGGTGAAATTGAAGCTTTACAATGTTTGTTGGATTGGATGACTTAGTATGTAAAGTATTTTTTCCTCCTTCTGCTGTACATTATTAGTCTTTGTTGGGTTGCTTGTCTGCTCCATTTTAAAATCACAAACGTGACTAATGATCAGCAAATTCTGGGACTGTTAAAATTGTTTAGGAAAGTGACTCAATTTCAGATGTGCACTTTGCACTTTTATTTGGTAATAGCAGCATGGAGTAGTTAAATTGCCTGGTTACAGATCAGCTTGGTGCCTGGTGGTATGTAATATTGGCCATAAGATTAAGTAACCTACTTTTTGATCCTATATACAAAGTTTATAGTCTGTCTTGGTAACAAGCAACAAACTAATAAACACTGATATTACTGCACTACAGTAAATGTGCTGCACAAATATGCCCTTATGGACAGAGTTGATGTAATCCTGACTCGGGTAGGACTGATATCGCAATTATTGCTTGACTTTTCTTGGGATACCATTCAAATGGCAAGACTTAATCATCAGGAGCAAATGTGCCAACAATGTTTTTTGTGGATGAAACGCAAGGTATATGCACCAACATCTGAAACAGGAATGAGGAAGTAAAAGTAAGTAAAAAGAAAAGATGATCTGCAGAGCAGAGTGTGTAGTTCTTAATGTATTTTAGACCTTTCAGCCTGGAGTTTACTTAGGTGCCCTTACACTGTGGGAATATTGTGTTGGTTTGTGCTTGAAGTGCTGCATATGGGAATTGAAGGGGGAAAGGCACCAAAACTCTGAAAGAGTGCACTGGTTGAGTGCAGTTATACTATACTTAAAAAAAAGGGAACACTTATTTCAGCACAGTATACTTACAGTAGGTCTCCATTTAAATTTTTCTAAATCTGTCTGAAGGATAGTGTAACACATTTTTGTCAATTACCCTGATCAGAAAGCTTATATATGAAGTGCAAAACGTTTCCTTTAGCCCCAAAGGTGGATTTAAACTACCCAGAAAAGTCTGCTAAGCCACAGGCTGTGCTAGACAGAATCAATTTCTGTTCTATCTACACAACTGTATAGCAAAAAAAAGGTAAAATTCAAGAGGCCAGAGAGAACAAGAAAACAACAGCATAACTAATTGCGAGAGTATATGGCTAAGAGAGCTGAAAGAGGAACCTGGATGCTCAATTCCTCTTGAAAACTGGTACCATTTGGCAGGCTTTCTTGGAATGAAAAGCATGTGAAATTGCTAAGGAACTGTCTTCTAAGACAATGTAAATCAAAACTGTTCAGTTCCTTTATGATAGGCTTGCTCCCATATGATAGCTTGTTAGGACTGTCTTGTTTCTTTTTTAACTCAGCAGCCTGTCTTCGTGGTGATATATTACAATGGCACACTGTCTAGCTTATAGTCATCTATACATGGCTAGTAAGATGTGGAGTTTATTTTTTGTCAGCTGCAAAGCTTAAATATATTCCTTAATCCCTCTGCTATTAACTTCCATTGACCTGTTTTTATTAACCTGATTATTTTGGTTGTGAAGCCTTGTTTTGGCTTACATAGAAGACAAGACTTGACTACAGTCTTGCCAAAAAGCTTATCTGAACAAGTTTAAAATGGAAATGTGGAACTTTTCTGATGGTAATTGGTTGTAAGTTAGGTATAAAACATAGTTAATTTGAAATCAGTTGGAAGACTGAAAAAACTTCCTGTTGTCTTTCTGTGGCTGTGGTGAAACAATTGTGGATTATTGTGTTCATACTTCAGAAAGTGTTGAGATATTGAAAGCAGTTCAAATCAGTGTCATAAGAGAACTTGCAGATAGTGAAACTTGATGGTCATTTTATTATGAGAGATGTCTGAGACATGACCTATTACTTTCATGAGGAAACTCCTGATTCCAAGGAGCTTCTTAGTCTAACACACAAAGATATATTTCTCTGTCTAGATGCATGAGTTGTCTTGAATTGCATGTAATACACCATTTCTTAAATGAGGATGATTAAATGGGTATGAGGATTTCTTAAATGAGGATGAGACCTCTCCCTGTCTTGAGACAGCATCTTCATGACTTGGAGACGTAATTGGTCTTCAACTTACAGAATGTGTTCTATAATTTTCCCAGTGCTTTTGGGTTGTGTTATGCAGTAGTTAAACTACATTTTCATTACAGCCACATCTGAATTTAAAATCTATACTTCCTTCAACTCTTAGACTGATTTGTATATTAAGACCTTGTAAACAGACCTTAATGTATAACAATATTCTACAAAAAAACCCTCAAAGGTTAGTAATTAGTAATTTGTCAGTTTTGAGATTGATAGGGGGGAATGAGAGCTTAAATTGACTGAGTTGCAGTAATCATGACTGAGGAGAGCTTAAATTATAATCGACCGATGCAGTCCAGAGAAACCACTTCTGCTGGCCGGTTATAGTTCGGATTTAATACAGAGGACAAAACCCTCAGTGACCAAATACGGCCACCCTTATAGTTAGTTTATTTCTGTTGTTTTATATCTGTTGTTAGTGATAAAGTGTTGTATTTTCTTTCTGTATTTCCTTAAGCCTTCAGTACCAGTGTATTCAAAGATCAGAGAAACTGTATTTCTTTTCATATACTGCAATTCAAATAGTGTTATACTACATTCAATTCAAGGCTATGGATTCAAACTCACTGGAGGCAGCATAGTAGACTTGGTATCTGCTTTAGTCTTTTAGTTGATGGTGGGGATTAGCCCTGTCTAACAGCCAAACTCTCATCAAGCTCTAGAGTTTTCCTCATCTCAAGCTGAATGTGCAGTTGGAAAGTCTGTGTATATTTGTGAAAGCACAGATGCATGGGAATGCATGATATATACACAAAAAGATAAAAATCTCAAGCCTTCCTCCTCCCCTTGCAAAGACCACTGTTTTTGATGCTACCTCTTTCATCAGCGAGATCATCTATGCCATAAAGATAGCCAATAGCATGAAAACATTAACACAGTGCCCACCTAATTTTTTTTAAATTGCCATTTCAGCATTGACTAAACATTGTTGATGTGCTGTTTTTCAGATACAGATGTAACATGATGTAACTGCGATCTGAATTAAAATAAATCCCTGCTAATATCTGTTCCCTTGTGCTATTTTCCATTCCAAATGTAGCTGTTTTATTTATATTTACATAATTGGATGCTGTAGTTGCATTTTTGTCTCTTTTACCATTTAAAATAGAAAGCTGACGTAATTTTTATCTGAATGCAGTTCTGACTATTAATTTTTCAGTAGACCTCAAATAGACAGCAACTATCCCCAGAATTTAAACTGAAAGAAGAAATAAAGGGACAATACAATCTTATTTGTTACCCAGTGCAGGTGTTTTGTTTTATTTTTGTTATGGATGTTTACAGTTACTTTCAGGTAATTAGAGTAGCTTTCCACCTAGTGAGGCAGAACAGCTATGATTTATCCAAAGTCTCTCTAAATTATTAAGCAGCAGAAAATGTTTCTAATGAGGGGAGTTTTGAAATACTACCAAATACAAAAATTGCTCCAATTCACTAGAGATATCATTTGCTAAACATTATCTGTTAGTTATAAACTTGCACTTCTCAGGACTCTTGACCCATCCTGCCATAGTGTACATCGATTTCAGGTGAAATAATAGTCAGTGATATGAATTACTAGAGGTTATTGTTCCTCTTTGGGGGAAAGAGAGGTGGTAAGAGAAGAAAGAAAATGCAAGAATATGACTGCAAAATAGTGCTGTGAGTCAGTTTTGCTTTGAAATTGAATGGTTTGTCATTGTGACCTCTTTCTCACACATGCTGTCATTTCATTCAGCAGTAAACAGATTCTTCCCACCTCATAAAAAGGATTTCAAAACTGATTGTTTTACAGACTTCTTCAGAGCTTAAGTGAATCATCTTTTACTTGCCACTCCTGTGGGGATATGGTGTGTGTGGAAGTGTGGTCATGCATTTATTTATGTACAGGGAGGGGCATAGCAAGATCTCCAAAGTGTTACAGAAAAGAGAAGGAGCTCAATCTAAAAAACTTGACAACTTTCTGTTTTCAGTAGAAAGAGCAGAGTGGATTTACATTTCGGTCTGAAGACTCTCCCCAACCCTTTTAACAGACCGCACTGCATAGGATACCTCAACCTTGTTATCATGGCTGTAGTTCAGAAAAGTTCTTCAATAATGGATGAAAATCTATTGGTGCAGCATTAAACATTTTATAATATAGAAAAAATTGGAAAAAAAAGAGAAAAATGTAGTAATTACCATAATCAAACCTTTTACAGTCTTAAGCTGAAGGAAAACACTTCACTTAAGCTAAATTTGCACTTAGGAAAGTGTCTGGCATTAAAGAGTTAAATAGAAAGAATGTCATGCATGTGTATGTGATTCTAAATCCAGAAGTGTTACATTTCCTTTGTTGGCATTAGTTTCTGCTGAATATACAGGATATATATGGTGAGGACTAAGCCCTTCTGTTAGTGGTCTGAAGTGTTTTAACAGAAGCATGGCATGCTTAGTTGAAAAGACTGGAGGCTTTAACAGGTCAAAGCATATGTTTTTTCTCACTAGATATTTTCCTGCTTACACATTTGAGTTGTATTGACCAACTTGATTAACCGTAATTTTATCTGGAATTGGACTTCATGTAACAAACTGTAGTATATAGAGTAGTGGTACATGGTAGAACTTTGTCTTGAGTGCTTGCAGCAAAAACTTTTGAATTATTTTTTGTTTCTTTTTTTTTTCTCCAAGTATTAATTGTCATTTATTAGTGGTGGATCTAGTCTTAATGGCTCTTGATGAGTAAAGAGTGCGTAAGAAACTGGTGAAAGGTGCTCTCTTTCTGCTCTTATGTCTAATTCTCTACTTGCTGCTGTTGTGAGAGATGGAATCTTAATATTGTCAGAGGATGTAGACTAGCTATTGAATATTCAGAGAAATGCAAGCATCGTAAGATATTTCTGCTAGGAGTACTTTAATTTTCCTCTGCTTTTTGAGATTTTCCCCATCCTCAACCCAGCTATTCAATAGCCAAGTCCTTTAGTGGTTATGCTGACATTTACCCTTTTTCCTTGCAACTGTGGTGAGCCTTGAGATGAATGCTTCAGAGGAAGGCTAGTGCTGGCTTCCTCCAGAGTTACTCAACAGAAAGAGGTATTCAGGAGAATTTGTGCTTCTTGAAGCCACATACTAGTCTCTTTGCTGGAGGGAAGCAGATGAGGCCTCAACTCTGTCACTTCCAATTAACAGTCCTGTGCTGTTTCCAGTAGAGCCTGTGGAAAACAAAAAAAAAGTGTCGTTTGACCAGACTGAGTCAGGAATTTAAAGCTTTGTTTAGAATATGTGACAATAAATATTTTCAGTTGTCATTGTTCACAGCTCTTTAATCTCTATGTGAAGATACTATCTCAAGGAGGTTAATAGAGAATTGTTGCATCATTTTTTCTCTCTGTCTTTACTCACCCTTTCCTAAATACACAGTATTAATGCAACTTTTTTCCTTGCTATTTGTTTTGTTTGGATTTTTTTTGTTTTAATTCTCATTACCACTTTCTTTGTAACTTACCAAATGAAGTATCCTAAAAATAGCATACATATCTTCTATATACTGTAAAAGCATAAAAATATAAAACAGAAGACAATACATCATTCTCTAGAGTACTGGGTATATAATGGATTCGATACGATGACAAACCAAACTGCTAGAAAAACAAGGGGAAGATTTGACCATAATTGAAACAACCATTATTTACACTCTGTTTTTTTGAAGAAGAGTTGTTTGAACAGTTGACAGCTGTAATACTGCCTTATATAGGTTTTGTTCATATTATTTATTACAGGCTGTCTATTTTGCTGGGATGTGTAGACTACAGCTGTATTTTTACAGAAGTATTGAGTAGCTATGCACCTGTGGTATGCAATTCTGTTTCTGTTGGCTGTTCTCTTTTAAGTGAAATTGAAAACTTTATTGCTTTTCTTACATGTTCTGCTTTTTATTAGCAGTAAGACAAAATTAGGGGCTTTTTATTGTAGCAGACTAACCTTGAAAACTTTATAAGTGGATTTTAATTTTGCTTATATGAGGTTTTACTAATAAAAAGATGATGCTATGATTAGAAAAAGGAACATGACTTAAGCCGCCTGTGTTTTGATCTCTGTTTCAGCCTTAATTGGGTAATTGCTTCACTGTTGTTCAATTTGACAACGGAGGATCAAGATGGCAATTTTTTCCTGTCACTGTAAAAAGCTGGGATAGTTGGATAAAATGCCTCATCACATTGCAGTGTTCTCTGTAGAGAATCTGCTAGATTCCTATTTCGGAGAATATAGGTTGCCTTGGTCAGTAGTGGCTTAAAGCCATGCAAATGCAAATCATGGTGTTCAGGATTTACTAGCACAAGGTCAGTGCCATGTGAGCACAGTGATGGTGTTTGTGGGGCTGACCTGTACCTGCAAACAGGTTAGTGACTTTCATGCAGCAAAGACACTGAGTTTTCTCTTGTGTCTGTATTTGTGGCATGGTAAACCCACAACAGAGCGAGCCATTCCACTATTAATTGAGAGTTGACAAAGTTTAATTTTCATTAAATTCAATAGTTAAAATTTTGAACTGATTGTTAGGGAGAATTAATTCAGATGAGATTCTTTTGTATTTAGATTTCAATGTCTTTTTGTCACCTCTTACTCTTTGACTTTCCTCATTTAAAGCAAAAGCCATCACGCCTTCCTAATCTTGCATCAAGGGTGTATCAAAGCCTTATGACAAAACATATCATGAATCAAAAACTTGTGGTTGCTCTCTGCTATTGTCAATAGCAACTGTTTTACTCCTTGTCATTGCCAAATCAAGCCAACACAGTCTTGTTTTGGTTTCCACCATTGTTACATCACTTCAAGTCATCCTTTTTTTCATTATCACTAAAAATACAAATAGATGCTTCTCTTAAGATATTGGTAATTATTCAGAGAATGTCTGTAAGCACCCTTTGAAAAAGTCATATGAGCACCCTCTGAAAACAAGACTTCATGGAAAAGAATTACATCCATCTTTCAGAAAGATAACATGCACAGATATAGTGCTGGAACACTGAACTGTGTTTGTCTTCAGGGTTACAACAGCTTAGATTTCATATTGCAAAGGATATTTTCATGGCTTTCGAGGATTGGAAATCCCTCACCCCTTCCCTTAAAGACACTGTAAATTCTGCAAAAATAGAAGAGACCACCTAAGAAGAAATTGAGGGTATTAATAACTGCTGATTTTACCTGACCTTCATTCAGATTATTTTCTTGAAGGATCTGATTAATTATTCTCTTACATTTACAGGGCTAATTACAACCACATCCAGAAAACTGGATCGAGAGCAGCAGGGAGAGCACATACTGGAGGTAAGTAATTTCTTTAGTTCTCTGAAAAAAAATGACTGTAAGTTCTTCGATCTTTTATAGAGAATTAGGTTTACCAGGCTTGCTTACTTTATGAAGAATTTAAGGAACTGTATTTCAGAAGTAACTTCTTTCTATGTTCGTTATGTTGCAATATGGAAAACTACCTATCTTATAAAAACAGTGTGTTGGGGCTTTCTCTTAAGAGTAAAGGTAGAGATTGAATGCATTTTTTTTTTGGTTTTATATCTGTAAACCAGGATTTTCTTTGAAACAGTACAAAGGCACGATTGTTGAAAGGACTGAGTCCTTTTTTTATCTTCCTGTGTAATTACTAGAATAGCTATTTCAGCATAACTTTTGCTTCTGAAAAAGGCTTCTGAAAAAGTGGTGAATTTTTTTTTAACATTGAGAATATAGACAGATTGTATGTGAGTGACCCTATTCTCTGCATAGGATTTTTACCAATCACATGAGTTGCAAAACATGTAGTAGAGAGTCAGAGTCCAAGAGTTCATGAAATTCATGACATGAAATTCATTATATAATCCTTTTATTTAGCTACATTTAATTGATTGCCTGGAATTTATGTAATGGCTTTTCTCATTCTTTGTCAAACAAAATGAAAGGAAAACACATAGACAACTTTATTGTCCAGTTTCACAATGTTGTCAAATGGTGTAACAGCATGGTACCTCACTTGTAATGAAGGCTCAACACACACAGTGTTGAATCTTATGTAGTAAGAATCTTATGTAGTAAGAATCTTATGTAGTAAGAATCTTATGTAGTAAGAATCTTATGTAGTAAGATTTATCTGGACCTTCTATTGTGCCACTCCTGGATGATAGATAAAAGACTGCAATAGGTATTGGCATAACTAACATTAAAGCCAGAGAAGCAAGTCTGGACTTAGTCAAAACTTGCAAAAGCCTTAGGAAGGTATTCTAATAGGAATGCAGTGACTACATTGAGTTGGAGATTAATGTATTCCCTAATAGCACAAGCTATCCTTTTGCAGAATGGCAGTATATGTGTAGTCTTCCTGGCCCATTTCTATCCCTGTGGTGCACTGCAAGTTGCAGTAATGCAGTTGTTGGACCAATTTTTTATCATTATTTTCATTTCTGTATCAGCTTTGAAAAGACCTCTTTGCACCTAAGTAGCAATAGAACTGAATTTCCTCTGTAGTGTGTTTCTAGTAGTAACAGTAAAAAAGTTAAGTGGCAAATTTGATTTACTACTAGGTGTATTATTCCTGTAAATTGTAAAGTAATTGTATTATTCTCTTTTCAAATTGCCTCATTAAATTTGTTGCCCTATTTAAATCCGTGTTTCCCAAAGCATTTCATGTCACTTACATCTTATTTCTCCACCACTGCCACGTATATTGGTTGTAAAATTTCTATATTGTGACTTTTACCACATTGTGCTGGCTTTTAGATTTATACAATAAATAAAATGAGCTGTGGATTGTTTTTTGGCCCTGAAGCCACCTTCAGGCATAGTATGGCGTTGATTGCTTACACCTTATCCTTGGAACAGGTTGGCCATGTTCAAGTTGTCTGTTGAGAATGGTGTCTGAATTGTGTGAATTCTCAGAATGCAGCTAGGCAATGTGTGTTTGTGCTACCTGTCCTGGGCCAAAACTAATGCCAGAGGTCACACCAGCAGGGTACTGTTATGGGCAGTTGTCTGCTAGCAGTCATGCTAATTTTACCTCAATTTCTAACCTTAAGCTAACATGTACAGAACTCAGAAAGTTTATTTTTAAGGTTACAACGTCATGTAATGGTACATAAATCCACCCGGTTTTGTAATTCTCTATAAAACAGCAGTTTAAGCTGGTTGCTCTTTAGTTTGGAACACTGGTTATTGCCTGTTGGTATAATTTATAATCCTTGGTTCTGTCTTCATTTTGAAACCCAGCTGGTTGTTAAAGTTTTAACTAAAAGTATGTGAAATATCTGATGGAAGAACGCTTAACTACAGAGCAATACTGACAGACAGCATGGCCCAAAGTAGCAGTTTTCCCATGTGTTAGTTTTATGTTTATGACTTTGAAAATAGGTTGGAAAGAAATCCAGAAATGTGCAGAATGGTGGGCAATATTATGAGCCAAGTGCTGAGCATCTGGCTAATTAATTGAGCATTGAAATGTTGACCAGATGGGTTGGTGGGTTTATTCCTTGTTTGCTATTAAATTTGATCCTTGATTGCACTTCTGCTTACAAAATAGAAACTAATATGCCCCATTTTTTACAACTATTTCCTGAGTGCCACTTGGCATTTTCTTACACAGTTATTTTAGGTTACCTTCATGTTATTCTCTAATGTGTTAGTATTCTGTTAATATCAGTAATGCCTTCAAAACTGATGTTGTATTTGAACAGATTTTTCTCAAATTTGCCTTTGTTTTCTGCTCAGCTCAGAGCAATGCTAATTTTACATTAACTAACATGTTATTACATGTCAGTAATAATATGTAATTACATGTTGTAATTTCCTCATTTGGGATGTGCTTTGTCTTTTTGGTTGGAGTTTTTTAGTGAACTGAAAGGTAGGTGCTGTTGTTCCATTACAAGTACTAAGGGAACAGATATTCATACATGTGGAAATCATGCTATCTATTACAGATGAGCATGAATATTTGTATTTTGTGTGTCAAAATATTAAGATAGTAGCTGAGTGAACTTTCGTAGTGCCTCTTGTAAATATTGACCTAATAGCTTGATGCAATTGTCTTTAAATGAAGGGGATTACTTTACAGTTGTTATAGGCAGTTGTAGAAAAATCTGGTTTAGGAAGAGCATTGTCAGAAAGACCATGTTTGAATTGAGCACTAACTGTATCCTTTTTAATAAAAACAGGTAACAGTAACAGACAATGGTACTCCTGCAAAATCAACTATTGCACGGGTGATTGTGAAGGTCTTAGATGAGAATGACAATAAGCCTCAATTCTTGCAAAAGTTCTACAAAATTCGTCTCCCAGAGCGTGGTAAGCAAGAGCGAGAGAAAACTGCTAGGAGAGAGCCAATCTATCGAGTTATTGCTGCAGATAAAGATGAAGGCCCCAATGCAGAGATCTCCTACAGCATTGAAGATGGTGATGAACATGGCAAATTCTTTATTGAACCGAAAACGGGAGTGGTTTCATCAAAGAAGTTTTCTGCGGCAAGGGACTACGATATCCTTTCAGTGAGTCAAAATCTTGTATATCATGAATATGTAAAGTGTTCTTTTATCTGTTCATTTCTTATTCAGTAGCTGGAAGATAAGTGACTGCAGTACCTGAAGGAAGAAAGCTTCAACACATGCAGTATTGTTTTATGGGTTCATTTGGTTGTTTGGTTTGGTTTTTGTTGAAGGATGATTTCAAATATTTTTGTTGTGAATTGAGAAACTTCTTTTCCAGAACTTGACAGATAATGTGTGTGACGAGGGAACACAAACAATCAGTTTGACTCACTTCCAGGAAGAAAGAAAAATAAAAGCGAATTTATGTTAACAGTTTGTGCTGCTATCAGGTGCTGCATACTTTTTCTCCATTTGCTGCCCAGATAATGAAGGGCAAGTAGCACTTTGAGAGACACTTAACCTTTTTGGATATATCTCACACAAGTGAACATGCCTTGAGCTTGTTATTACTTTCTGTTTATGTGACATAATGATTTATGTGATCGTGTAGCCTTAAAGATGTGTCTGTTTCACAGATTAAAGCTGTAGACAATGGTCGTCCACAAAAATCTTCAACTACACGGCTTCACATAGAATGGATTCCAAAGCCCGTCCCACCCACAGAGCCTATTTATTTTGAGGAGTCATTTTTTTCTTTTACGGTGATGGAAAGTGACCCAGTTGCTCACATGATTGGTGTAATAGCTGTTGAACCTCTTGGAACACCACTTTGGTTTGACATAACGGGTAAGGATGCCTTAAGGGCATTTATTATTAGAAACAAATGCATGAAGTCTGAGATACTGGAGAGCTCAATGCAGCTTGGTTTTAATCGCTCTGCTAAGTAATGCAAGGTTTTGGCATTCTTTAGCTGCAGATGTGGATTTTTCCCCTTATTTTGTTATAAGTCAATATTCTTTACTTTTTATCAATGCCACCCTTTACCAAAGATTAAAATGAAGTTGCAAAATATCTGCTGTGTTGAGGTTTTGAAAATGACTTATGAATATTGTGTCACTGAAATTAGTTATTATTTGATTAGTTTTAATCTCATAAACTGTAGGATAGGAAAAGAAATAAAATGCTAGTTTTCTGCAAATCTGGATAGTACACTCAAAGAGTTCACATTGATTTCTTCTCCTCTGGGCTGCTTCTCAGTTAACTATCCCTTGATTCAGTACTAAAAGGAAAGCTTGCCATGCTCCTAACGCCAGCAATCTTCTTTCTATACTATTCTTTCTACATCAAATCTTAGCTGCTACTACTGAAAGGGAAATTCTAAACAGTATTATGACTATATGTTGATCTTATGGTGACAAAATGAATAGTACTTTTGAAGTTTAGACTTAGTCACTAGGCCTATGAACACCACTAATAGCACAGTATTCACTGCATAGTTGATAATGAAACCAAGTTCTGTTGAGTGTTAAGTGCTTTAGAATCAAGGAGAATGGCATAGCCTTACTTCAGTAGAGGTGCCTTGTAGTGACCTCTTTCTTAAGATAACCCTGTCAGACTGATGTTTCCACCACATTCACAAGAGAGAGAAGGATTTTTTCCACCGTGGTCACTGCTGAAAATCTGAGCCATGATGATGGTGTTAAGTTGTTGGAGAGAGCGTATTTTGAATTATTTGTTAAAAGTTTAAGTATTTTAATTATCTGTTTTGCGGGTATGTATATCCTAAGGAATGCTGAGAAAGCATCAGTTAAAAATAAAGTTTCTGAAATTGACACATGTATCAGGAATATATAAATGCCAAATTTAGTTGAGGGTGTTCTCAAAAAATTTTCAATTGCATGAGAACAGATACAATTCTTCCCTAAAATCACGCTTCATATGTGAACAACCTGTGATAAAATTGATAATCATTGCTAATTCATTAAATATTTGCATCAATTTTTTAAATAGTTCTTATAAAAGTGTACTGTAAAAAAAAAAAAAAGGAGTTCCTATCCAAATAGTTGAATAAAAAATGTTTGCATTTAGACAAATCAAGGCATTACGGATCTGTACAACTGAGTAGAGGAAGTAAAGAATTCAGGATGCTTTCTTGCATTCTCATAGGGGCAAAGCTTTCTGCATTAGAGCTATTTTGGAACTGAGGCTGCTTTTTCACTCTTCTCCCAAGCACATATACACAGACACGGGAGTAGAAAAGCAGAAAATATAAAAATAAGTGGGCAGGAAAGATGAGAAAGTTTTCTGTACTCCAAATTAGGGTCATCCAGTCCACAGCAAACAGGAACACTTATAGACCAAAGACTGTCCATTAAAGGAAAGGTTAAGAAAGAAGAGCATCTCAGAAAAAGATGAGCAGTTCATGGAGGTAAGAGTAGATAGAAGAGGCCTCAGAGGTTTTGGGAGTTTCAACATTGTGTGGTGTTTGTTTTTTTTTATTAGCAAAATTTGTTAATTAGATCGGTGATGTATTTTTCTATTGTTCTCTGTGTGCTTCAACTGCTATGGACTCTGAACAAAGTGTGTGCATCTGAATAGAATTCCGATGATAGCATTATTTTGATTTGCTCTCTAAGCATGCAGCACAGTTGGACATTTGCATATTTTTTACTGTATGCTTAATGCAGAAAATAGATAATATTTTCCTGCTCTTTTTAGAAAGAGATATACAGGAAACTCCAATGGGAAAGAGCAGAACTTGCCTGAGCATTGTAAAATAAACCATTTTATTTTGACTGTGTTCTTAGTAAAAGCATATTGGAAAGTTTGATATGTGATTATATTGTGAAGTTATCAGCTACTCTTACAGGTGGTCACTTTACTGCCCTCTTTTACTCTTTTACTGTTTCTAATAGCATGAATTAATTTGATTGACAGCTTTCCTTTGTGTTCTGTGCTTGCTTTCCATGCTTTCTTTCTTTTTGGCTGAGCCAGGAGACAAGCTTGCTAGTGAAGTATTTTACATCTTTCAGATGGCTTGTGACCTGAACTGTACAGCAGAAGGTATCTGCTGAGATCACATAATTTATTACCAGATTATGAGATCTGAAATGAAAGCGTACATTTATAAACTATTTATTTTATTAACCCTTCGGAAATCAAAGTGCTCACGATTGCATTTGTGACAGGTTCGTTTTTGTTTTGTTTTGTCATCGTTACATTTATACAGCATCAATTCAGAGCATCCAGTTTTGGCTTTGGCCAAAACTGTTGCTGCTACACTTTCAGTGTACCAGTTGCAGAAGTTTGGGTTGAGTTCTGCTTCAGCGGATCACCAGATATCACTGCTCCTACAAAACCTTGGCAAGGTCTTTGTGATTTTTCTTGATAAGGAAGGAGAAAACCTTGGGTTAGAAATCTTGGCTTTGTGTCAGGGGAAGTGACTGAACAGATTCATACCCGTTGACTTTACTTTCGTTGAGACAACTGGGAAAATGTTTTTGCCTGCCAGCTATAAAAGAAAAAGCTAGACTCATTTTCAAAAGCTGTCAGGTTGCACAAAGCCCATTAAAAAACTCAGTTAACTTAAAAAAATTACATGATGTTAGTAATTATCAAATATCTCAAATCCAGTGAAGCAGAATCCAGCCCATCTTTCCTAAACTGGTATGTTTGTCATATAATGGAACCTTTTAAATGTGAAATCCTTCTTTTACATGTGAGTGGGGGCTCATTTCGATATTTCTTGTTTTTTTCTTGGATTAAGTATACATTTGCAATCTTTGGAACTTCACCCTCTCACTTCTAGTCTTGGTTTTTCTTACAAGACATTTAGTGATTTACAAAGCTTAGCATGTAAAAACCTGTTAAAGAAAAAAGGACACTCAGATGATATCTGAATGCTGTCCTCTATCCTTGTAAAATATAATTAGAAAAACACATGCACATAATTAGGAGAAATTGGTTTGCCATATCAAGCATGGCTTGACCAAAATAAAAATTGATTCTTCCATTTTAGGCAGTTTATTGAGAGATCTAAAGCAATTGTAGTTAAATGGCAGTATTTATCATTGCCAGCAATATTTGGACTTAATGGACATTGTATTATTCTCAGAACAGTCTGCTCTGGGTGGCATGATGATGATCAATTAAACGTTTAAACGACTGAGTGTAGCTATTGATCTACATGGTTATTTAACTATTTATCAAAGAGTAATTTGAATGTTTCACAAGGGAAATTAAGATAATTTACTTCAGAAAAGGAACTTGGCCATACTTAAACATTGGGCATTCAAACAGTTAACACTCATCTGAATCCTGCCTATCTCATTCGGAGTGAGATAGTGCTCCTTTAGATAGTATTGAGATGAGAACTCTTGGGAGGTACAGTAGCTTTTTCTACCTTATCTATAGTCATATACAAATGTAGTAATTTTTACTCTGCTCCAAAAGACACAAATTTGACTGTATGTCTGATGTGAGATTTTAATGTATTTTGATACAAAGTATTTTTTTACTAATTATCTGACAATCTGCACAAAATTTCCTGCTATTTGGAATCATTAAATTCCTTTTTTTTAAAAAAAAAAAAAGAGAAAAAAATTAAGAGTCCTGCAAATAAGAATTTATCTGCTGACTTCCATGAGCCAGACAGATCGGCTTTGTCCAAAATTACTGTTTTAAATAAGTAGTAGCATATCACATTACCAGGAAAAAAACCCAGTGTTTAAAATAAATGTATGTGTAAGTCTATGTATATATAGTTCCACTTTCATTAAGCATCTGAAGACAGAGCATCATCATACATGGAAACAGTGAAACAATGATGTGTTTTATTAATTTATCCCTCTCTCAATTTCCTGAATAAGGTGGCAACTATGACAGTCGATTTGATGTGGACAAGGGCACTGGAACTATCATTGTTGCAAGACCTCTTGATGCAGAACAGAAGTCAAATTACAACTTGACAGTAGAGGCAACAGATGGAACCAGATCTATCAGCACTCAGGTAATGGACTTTCTAATGAAGCATTTACAGAAGAAGGAATTTGTAGCTGGAGGGTGAGAAGGGTGTTGTGTTTTCTCTTTACCACTTCTTTCATCCTGGACAGTGTACATGCTTTACCTAAATTAGGAACTCTGTCTAACATAGAAGTGGATTCTGATATTCATAGAGCTATACTGTTTGGTGATTTAGGTGGAAGATTGCATGTTACATTGCTGTAGTCTGAACCAACAGCTCTTAATTTATATCATGTTCTGACAGCTAAATAAACGAAAATAGAAACTATGCATCTGCATGCACAATCTTCTCTCAAGGAAAGGATTAATACTACTTATATGAATTGCTCCTCTTTATTCAGCTCCCCCAAAATCACTATTTTGATTACTGTATTTGAAATTTAAATATGATCATTGTCAAGTTTTGTGGTTCCCCTCCTTCTGCGAGATGTTGATGACCAGTTGACCAACATCCAAGTAATGTTCTATGAAACTGAGCTGCTTCTTCTTCATAGTGTACATATAGAAACAAGATTTAGATAATAACATCTCTTTCTGTCTTCCCAAGTACTTTATTTTAGCTTTGGTGGCAGTAGAGATTGTTTGGCAATCTCCAAAAAGCAGCAAACTCAGACAAATGAGTTTTTAAAAAATAACCTCTTTCCAAAGGCTCTATGGTGGTGGCAATTCCTTGCACTTGGACTAAGAAGTTCACTTTAAGGTTCAGAAGCCATTTGTGACACTACTAGAAATAACTCATAGTAAAGTAGGTGATGATGTATATTCCTTCTGTTTTTCCCATCTAGTTTGTTTCCCCAGCCCAGAACCTGCATATATTTCGAAGTAACGTTTAACTGAGGTTGCTGTGAATAGAGCCATGAACATAGAGCTCTACCTGCCTTCCGAACAGAAAGGAAAAGATTTATTTACCAGTTAAAGGTTGTTGAATTGGGACAGTGATATGTCTATGTTACCTATCCCTATAATTGACTTTCACCTCATGAGCTCAAAGAGGAATAAATGGGTTGCTGCTGGCTTTTCTGTACCTAGAAATCTATGTTACAAATGCAATTTCTTGATGTTCGGCTTCTGTGCAGTACATATGTTTTTCTATTATATTTTCTAATGTCTTATATGTTGTTTTCTCTCGTTTGGCCAGAGGAAAAGATGTTCCTTGTCAATGTTTAGGATTTTAAACACAGTCTTTATTGAGCTGACTGCATGTCTCGAGGCTTGATAGGTCAAATACACTAAGTTCAATAGTAGAAGATTGGACGTTTAGCAGTTTCCTATGAGAACTGACTTTTCCTTTAATGGTGGCAATTGGGAGTGGTATTTTAGACCATGACTCTCCAAAGACAGCAACATGTTCCCCAGTAGGAATCTGCTGATATCATAGCCATGGTGCCATTTCTTCTGGTGCTGATAAACACCATAAAAGGTTTGGAGAATCTCGCTATAAATTTATTGCCGAGTTGTAGTAAAAAATATTGAGCAGATTCACTTCTACTGATTACAGAATGTTGGATAGAAAACATGAATTACTTTGGAAAAAATAGAAGAAAAATAAATCCAGCTAAAAGATAATTCTTTTTTCCAGAAATTTCAAAAAGACGGGAAGAGTCTTTCCACACACCCTTCTCCTCCACCTTCCAAAAACGCAGTCAAAAATGCCACCATGTGTTGAGGTAGCCTGGGGACTAATAAAGGCTTAATGTGTAGTTTTGATTACTGCAGATACTCTGTCGGTGCTGCTGCTTATGCACCTGAATTTATGCAGATGTACTGAACTGTCACTGAACCACAGTCTGCTTTGTCTTTTGGAACAACCAAGAATTGGAATGCCATAAAAGTACTTTACCTTCACCCCTTCTCTTTCTCTGGGTTATGCAGTTCATTCAGTTCTTGGAAATGCACACTGTACCTTTATTTCCAATTACTTTAAATGAGCTTGTTGAATTAGCATTTTGTAAAGCTGAGGGAACATTAGAAACGTTTATCACAGCACTCTTCTCCAGAAGAATTGGAGTAGTAGTCTTAAATTTGTTGTGTCTGTGATTGCTTTTTCTATGATTATCTTTCATGTCTTTTCCTTTCCTCTCTCTTAAGAGTTGGCAGGATCAGATTACAGACAAGGACAAAGATTTCCTTTGCATTGTCTTCCTTTTGCCCTGTAACAAGTTACACTGTTGCTGCTGGAGTCTCATGTTACTGTGATGTATAGATTGAGGAGTGTGGACTGGTTCAAACTCTTCTACTGTTAGCTCATGATTTTAACTGATTCTCTTATTCCCTCATAACTCCAAGCCCACCCAAATGGACTGATCTTTTAAGATAATCCTCAGGACTATGGTTCTTAATTAAAAATGTTAATATGAAATCAAAGTTGAAAGTGTATTTTAGCAATGAGTAATGGAATTTACACGCTGGCAGCTATAAATCAATGATGATTGAAGTTTGAGTGCTGATCTGGTGTTGGATTCTTCTAAAAGCTGATAAACAATTAAAATGGAGTGACAAGCAAAAGAAGTCCTGAATTCTGAATGCATACATGAGGGAAAACAATATGCTGTATACAGCTTTTAGTTTACAAAGTAATTGTTGTAAACACTGGATATACAGTAAACAATTCAACAGGCCTTGATGAACAGCAGATTAAGTAATTTTACATTTAATTTGACAAAGGAAATGACATTTGCTAGAAATTGAGGAGGGGCACAAGAAATTAAAATCTTACTGTGTAAGAGCAGTGTATTGAATCTGACTTTAAACTGGAAGGCATTTGCTGGCCTCAGGCCAGTAACATCTGTAGCACATTTGACTCTTTCAGGACTTGAATTAAATAGCTTTTTTGAAAGAGAAAGCAGTAGTAGGCGTAGAGGCTGTTAGAATTTTGCATGCATCTAAATGCCAAATGCATGATGCAAAACAAGGACAAATAAATTTCAGGCCTACAGTAGTGATGCTTGACAGATGGTGTAAGAGATGACTAGTGTTACACTAGGAAAAAATATAATTAAAAATAATTTTAAAAAATTACATAATTAAAAAATCAGAAATCAACGTACTTTCGTACTGAAATAGAAAAGGCTATTCTCAAGCTATTGAACTATTGAATTTGTAGGGGAAAGCAGAAAGAAAAGGAAAGAAAAAGAAAGAAATAATGAATCCTGTTTCTAGCTATAGGCACTTGCAGTCATTGCTATGTCTATCAATTTTTTTCACTGAAAGTAATACTTCAGATGGTTCAAAGCTAATTGCAGCATTTTACCCATTGCTGTGCTATTACAGAATGTTTCATCTTGCTTTATGCAAAATTTAAATGGATATTGTACTTTGGGAATGAAGTATAGAATATTCTTCATTTATTAAATATGCATTTTTGCTTGCAATCACCACACTGTTCCACAGAGACATTTTAGAACTGGAATGCAGTTATATTATCTCTGGATAATACAACTTCTTGTTTATGAAAATGATTATAAATATGTCAGTGTAACTGTAATGTAACTATGGGAGAGGAGTAGATTGTAAACTCCAGATGGAATCAGTCAATGAAAAATTATTTTAAAACAATGCAAAGGAGTATCATGTTTATATATTGCTGAGTATGTTTTGTCAATGGCATGTATATCCTCTATAAGTAATCAATGCATTTCCATGCAAATTTACATTTCATCTGCCAAATTACTAATAGATTTGAAGTCCTTCCTCAAAATAATCCTAGGCTGCTTTATTCTCTGTTTGCATTCCTCACAGTGAGAGCTGTAAGCAGAGGGGCAGATAGCAACACAGACCTCATAGATCTTTGCAAAATAGTGAAGTTTTTCTTTAGTTTCAGAGCATTTTGTTTCAAAGATCAAATTATGGTTTGTTAATGTCAAATTCTTCTATATTTTGCCTCTTTAATGTGCAACACTTTCTAAGGAGATAATATTAGAATATTTAATTTGAATAGAATATTATTTCATGGAGACGTGTTCAATAGCTGCTTTTATTGTACATGTTACTTCAGCATAACACAAATTCTTCATGTGTTCTGTACTCAGGCACACTAAACCATATGTGAGAGTTTAAAATTGCACTCCCAATTATTACTTCAAGTACTACTCATTAATTTGAAGGCCTTAACAGTTTGCATAAAAATTTGGTCCTTTTACATTTGAAAGGAAATTGCACATCTAGCACCTGTCACTTAGCCGCTATAAGAATTCCTGACTTGAAAGTAGGGTTTCCTTAGTAAATTTATTCAGTAGTTTAGACTGGAAAGAGCCACTGGATTTTGTGTAGTTAAAACTCCTGCTCAAAGCAGAGCTAACTGCAAAGTTGATCGAGTTGTTCAGGGATTCATCAGGTTCTAAGTGCCTGGGATGACAGAGTGTAAGATCCCAGGCTCTGATGGTACAAGTTCACTGAAGGGGTTTTACTTGAAAAACACATAAGCCTCCAAAAATTCCCTCCCTGAATTTATTGGAAGACTCTTTATTCTTTTAAAACCTTAAGAGAGAATGCAAAGGAGAATGCTGCACATGTTTTCTTAGGAGGTACTTTTACTGGTAAACTTGAAAAAATAAGGAAACTTGGCAAAAGTTTAAAAGTCAACATTCAACAAAATTAAAGCATTCCACAAAGCTTTGACTTAGCACGTGCTAACCCATACAGTTTAACAAAATCCAGCCCATTCAGTCTTAATCTACACAAAATATTAAAATAAAAGTTTAGGAGAAGAAGTAAAGAAAGGGAGAGAAAAGAGAGACTCATAGCTACCACCCATAGATTCAGCTACAGGAGTTCAGAAAGATGGCAGGGTCCTAAAGAACATGAGGAGCACATGTTTCTGCTTTTATTTGCTTCAGCCCCCCTATATTCACACCCCCTACCCCCTGGTGGGATTTCTGGTGTGCCAGCCAGTGGGAGGCTGGGACAGGAGGAAAAAGGGGTGAGGTGTGTGGCAGTACTTCTGGGCTGCTTTTGACTGACAGCTGCTCCATGGTTGCCCAGTAAGGCTGGCTGGGGTGTGGAATAGGTCATCCTCTCACCTTTGTGAAATTTGACCTGTCCCTTTCCCCCCATGCACAGACTTGAGTTGGTCCAAGCCAGTAATTATTATACTAATCCAGTGTCTCATGTAGAGCATAACACCTCTTCTTTGGACGTGCTTTTATATTAGTGTTTTAACAACACTCCTTAAAGAATTTTTTCTTATGTCTGTCTAATTTAGTTTCTCTTGCTGAAGCTTATATGCCACCTCCTGACCTTTCATTTTGCACCTCTGAGAAGAGTCTGTCTCTCTTTCCTGTAGCCTTCTCTTTACACAGTGAACAGAGAGCTTTTCAATCCCTGTTGATTTAATGGCCTTTCTCTGGATTTGTTTATTTTGTTGTGATCTCTCTTGGACAGCAGGGCCTAAAACTGTAGTGGATCTACATTCCCACCAGTGAGTGTAATTCCTTTTCCCCTACCTGCTTCTCCCATTACTAAAGCAGCATGAAGTTAGACAATCAGTTCACATTATTCTTATCCACTCAGAATCTGTGCAGGAGCATAAAGTAACAACATCAGTGAGTGAGAAATGAATCCTAAAGTATGTAGATAAAACACCTTTAACTTGAGTCTAAGGTTTTGAGTATATTTAATATGATTGCACTAATATATCAAATTGTGTATTTGTAGTTGTGTTTACCAGTGTGGAGAAAAACTACATGCCTGAGCAAGTAATCTGACAAGTAATGGAATACCTGAGCAAACCATTTGTAGTGCTTACTTCTTAGCAAAAATATTTTTGTTAATCATTCATATTTAATAGTGCTATGCATTTTGAGAAGCTATCTTCTTACCTGTTTAACTCAACAATACGTTTTTGGAGGATGTCTCCTTATGTGTCATTTGAACTGGTGCACTAGCTAGTACCAGAGAGAGTTGATGCTAAATCGTGATGGCATGATCAAATTTTAACTTTTCAGTTAAGCTGATTCATTGGATACATGGTTAGTCCCGCAGGTACTGATATTGGTTTCACAGTCACTACATTCTTGCCATTTAACTTAGTATTTGCATGGGGTTTTTTTGGTGCTCCATTCTAGAAATGCTGTTTTTCTTTATTAATTTTGTGCAGTACCAGCAGCACAGGTGGGCACGTCATTCACTCTGAAGATTGAGCTAACACAGATGCTCTGGAGTTACATACTCTTCTTACCTCCAGTTTTGACCTAAATTTCTGTACTCCTCATTTGGGGGTGGAAATAGACATGAACTTAAACAGCAATTTTAATTTAAATGCATCAAATTTCATATTTTATCTTTTCATTTGCTGTTTTTCTGAGTCTAAACTTAATGATCTCTTGGGGGTGGTAGTATAATAAAAAAAATGGTTATGAGTTCTTTTTGAAGCATAGCATTCATTAATGAAATTTTGTAATGGTATGTGACCCTTAAACATTTTATTTACAAAAAAATACTTTATAGTTTGATTTGTATTGAGTGTTGGGTATTTCTGCTGTGGTTTTTGTTGTTGTAATTTGTTGATCATCTTTATTAGGTATAATTTTTCATTTTCCTGGGCAGCAGTGTTCAGTGAGCAGGTGTTTTTACTCAAATGCTTTGTAAATGACTGTATCAAACCCTTCTGTCTCACTTCTTCCATGAGGCATTAAAATGTATTTTATTTATACAAAATTTTAAAATAAACCAACAGCTGTGCTTGGGTTGCTTTATTGCATTCTCTCTAATCATGACAATATAAAAAGATCACATTTTAAATACAATGTTAATTCTTGCTCTTCATTTTCCAGTTGAATTTGTTAGTGACTGTATTTAAAAACTTGTCCTAATATGCATCCTGAATCACCTACCATGGATTTTTCTGCTCGCCGAAAGTCTACATTCCAACTCTTTGTTTCCTTTCTTTAATCGGTTTCTAATCCATGACAAAACCAAACTCTTTAGTCTCCATAGCAACATCTTGCAAGGGATTTTATCACTGTGCCAAATGATTAGGTGTTTTTTCTATTTCTTCAGTTTTCTGAGAAATCTAATAAATTGTGTGAAGCATTATTTTCCTCTGCAGTGATAGTCTGTATTTATCCTAACAGGCTCTTTCAAACACTGAAAAACTACCTACATTTATGAATATTTCCCTGAATATACTATGTACTGGATTGTCTATACCAAGTGTGTAATAACCTGCATAGTAGCTTTGGACGCTATCCAATAAAAAGCCGTGAACACTGGTGTGTGCATACATATGCCCCCCTCACCACCATGACTTGTGGTCTGGAGATGTAGTCCTATATTATCAGCCTGTCCCACACTGAGTGTATTATCATCTTTCTCTTTTTCAAAAAGAACATGGCGGTGGTTTCCATCTTGTCTTGGTGACTTGGTTCCATTTAGTAGCTTATTGCAGCACCACTGCTTCACCAGTGTCTCAATTTTTTATTCTATTTTGTGTGGTTTCATGCACCCTTGATGAATAAGACTGAGGCAGGGTGGTAATCTGGGACAGGCTTTCCTCCTCCTTAACTGCTCTTTGTATTTCCTGGTGATCTTGCTTACCTACAGATTGTTTCAGTTTCAAATAAATTTAAAACTCTTCTTTTTCTTTACATGTGGCTTTTTATTCCATATCTAGCTTCTGACTCTTGAGATACCACATTTGCCATTTTCATCTTTGTTCCTGTATTCCCTTTTTATGGTTGTTTGTTCTTTTTTATTATCTAAGTGAAATTCTAAGTGTAAACAGTCTTTCTGGTGACAGTTTTTCCACCTATCAGAGTTGGGAAATCCCAGTCTTTGTGAGAACTTTCCTATCTTATAATACGAAGTTATTCCAAGAATTTCACACATGATTATTTGTGTTCCTTGATTGTCACTTCCATTAATCAGTCTGACAGGTGGTGCAGGACAGTTGCAGAAGTCTGTTCTTACTTAGAATTAAATCCTTCCAACAGTCTCCTAAACTCTTGGTAGCATATGTAGGGTATATTCAGGGACTGCCTATGCCTGTCTGGAAGTTCAACCTGTATTAAAATTTGCCATTAGGAAGAACTCATTGTTATGGAGCTTAGGTAGTAGTTGCAGCCTGGGCTATTAACCCCACATCTGAAATAAATATTTACGAATTTGTGTGACTCCTGTTGATACTCTTAACACCCTTTTTTCTTGTTACAAGTTTTAATATAAGATAGTAGTTTTGTAAGGTTAAAGCTTCCTCTTCCTGTAGCAAGAGGTATGGCATCTCCTAAGTATTTACCAATAGCAGGATTCATCTCACTTAGTTTCTATTGCATGCACTTTGGTACCTTATCTAAATTATATCTGTAGTTCCACCAGTTACCAATGGAAAGCAGTATCTTCAAGGAGCAATTTATCCCACTTATGATATCATAAGTACCTATTTTAAACACATTTTGATGATACTCTCTAACAAATTTATACAAAGCACATAACCTTTGGATGGTTAAAAGTATGGTTGTATGTGCAGCACGTAAAGAAGTTGAAATCAACTGTGTGTTGTTGCAGCTTTGCTGTCTACTTTCCAACTCCTCTGCATTGCAGTTACTCATCTGATGTTATCACTGTTGAAGGAACAGGATGGTGGCTGACTGTCTTAACCTTTTAATACAAAAATGCGATGCTGTGAAAGTCAAGTGGGTGTGCAGGAATCTTGTGTGACTCCAGTGAATATCACATAGGTGAAACCAGCTGAACTTCTGCAGAAAAATGCAATTTAAAGCATCTAAGTTAATTTAACTGCAACTTCAGAGAAATTTTCTTGGTGACCAGTGAGCTATGCTGAGATTATACTAGAATTATACTATTGTTAGAGAAGAGTAAACAAATACTTGCACCATTTTTCTATTCTTGCCTAGGCTTGAAAAATATAAGGAGCTGGAAAAGGATTGTTTTTGCATGAGGGCAAGGAGCAATATTATACATCCACTGCCTTGAAAAACCATTGCTTAGAAGTCTAAATTTGCACCAAAAAACCACATTTTTACTAACTCTAGGATCCATATTGAGAATTTTTAAGTTTTTAGTTCTAAAATTACCAAGGATTTGGTTTTCTTCTTGCTTTAGACAGAAAACATTCCTTTTAAGATATCTTACCTAAAACATCTGGTCATACAGATTTCTGGTTTGATTTTGGGGAAGGTGAAGCACATTTGAGTTTAGAAGAGTCTTCTTTACATCTCTTGGATCTCTCTCCCTCACAGAAAAATAAAATTGTCTCATGGTGGAATTGTTTCAGTATTGTGGTCTGGTTTTTAACGAAATGTCCTTCTTTCATCTCTATTTACCAAATATCATCAATACTTTCCCCTTCCCATTATATCATTTCAGGTGTACATCAAAGTTATAGACACAAATAATCACAGGCCTCAGTTTTCTGCTTCAAAATATGAAGTTGTTATACCTGAAGATACCATGCCAGAGGCAGAAATTCTGCAAGTCAGTGCCACAGACAGAGATGAGAAGAATAAACTGATTTATACTATACAGGGCAGCACTGATCCCATCAGTCTTAAAAAATTTCGTCTGGACCCTGCAACTGGCTCTCTTTATACTTCAGAAAAACTAGATCATGAGACCATGAACCAACATATTCTCACAATAATGGTAAATAACCACAAGATTTCTTATGTCATCAGTAACAAACAGATACTTTTTGATTTGTCCCTATAATTCAAATATTTATTTGTATGTTTAATTCGAACGCAGTCTTTGTGAATTAGTACTTGTATTTGATGCATTGCTGGAATGACAGTGCTAATTACTGGTAATATGCTAATTGTTGCAGGTTCGAGATCAGGATGTTCCTGTGAAGCGCAACTATGCTAGAGTCATCATCAATGTTAGTGACACAAATGATCATGCTCCATGGTTCACCAGCCCTTCCTATGAAGGACGGGTGTATGAGTCAGCAGCTATTGGATCAGCAGTACTCCAGGTTACAGCATTAGATAAGGACAAAGGAAAAAATGCAGAAATTGTGTACTCTATTGAATCAGGTATATTAACTTCCTTACATTTTCAGTTTATTTTGAAACAGTGCTTGCTGATGCTTTGTTTCAACTGTAGACATGTAAAAACAGCTGTAAAAAAAGGGAGGCGGTGCAGGTTTATGTGTCATATTCTGAAAGATGCATTGAAGATCCAGCCTCAGAGCATTTAAAAGAGAACTACAAATATTTATCTCCATCTCTTAGCTATTGATGTTATCCTGTAGTTATATTTGGCACATCTTAGTAGCAGGAGAAGAAAAAGGTATTTTTTAACCCTTCAATGGGATGTGTTCTTTAGAAATAACAGAAGCATTAAATTGAAGTCTAAAAAATGCATTCTATTTTCATAATGTTAAGTCATATATTTTGTGACATAGGTAAAGTAAGAGTTTGATGAAAAGAGTAAGAGCCTGAGATAAGAGCTTTCATGGTTAGTATAATGTGAAAGTAAGGAGCTCAAAAATAACTTAAAAATATCCATGTGCTTAACCCCTAGGTAATCTGAGTTTTTAAGTTAAACTGAGAGATGTAGCAAGGAAGGGGTTGTTTTCCATGGTTCTATCTGGCTGATTTTAGGTAATGGGACTGCTATTCTAGCTTACTAAAGTATCTAAGTAATTTCTTAATAGTTGGTCAATTTGTCATTAAGAGTCTTTTCAGATTGCAGGCCAGAAAAGAGTATTAGGTGCTTCTGCTTATTTTTAACCTTGGAGTATTTTTCTGAACCTTCCTACAACAATGTGAGTCAAATGAGGGAAATTTTGAATATTGCAAAAACAGGATGACATTGATGGAGTTCATCAAAGTCCTGAGCTATATAGACACTATGACTGGAAAAAAAAATTATTTAAATTCCATTACCTATGTGTAGTACTACTTTCAAGGTAAAAAATAATTTAAAATAAAAATCCCAGTAACAGGAATAAGAAACTGTATATAAAAGAGAACAACAGATAAAAGTTATTCAGTTATACTGTTGCATGCAAAGTGATATGCACAAATGCTTTTTTTATTTGACATAAATTGCTATGTAAGGATAGGAATTGTTTCCTGTAAATATTTTCCTTTTCTTCCCCAAAATGTTGTTTTGATTTGAAAACATATTTTAAGACTGTATTAAAACAAAGCTGTGATTGTGATACTCTGAGAAGAATTGATGTATTTAAGTTTCTCATAAGTTGCTGAAAATGCATATGCTTGTATTCTGTTATTTCTAGAAATATGACATTTACTAAGCAGGACACTAGAGTCCATGAAATTTTTCTCTTGCCTTTCCCATTTTGATAGAGGTTGATTTATGAATGCCAAGGAAAGAAAAAAATACTTGTGCATGCTGTCTAGAATGTGGTTATATCCTATTCTCTTCCTTTCTTCTAGCTTTTTGTAGGAGAAAATGTGAGGCCTGTAAGATTTATTTTATAGGACTGTGATCTACTGGGAGGTTAAAACATTTATGTTCTAAGCATATGAAAGGAACATTCCTTAAATACTTGTAATGACTGCTTAGATTTGTAATGAAATATTCAAAGAATGCCACTGTGTTTAGAGTCTCCAGTAAAGAAATAACAAACACTCCCCACACACATCAAATAAAAAAAAAAAAAACCCGCCACAAAAAAAAACCCCTTTGCCTATTTGTGTGCATTACTTTAAAGTTCTTAATGATTTTTTTTCCATGCTGAGAATGTGGCTTTAGTAATGTAACTTTTTAGGGAAGTAAAATGCAAAATCTTAACCATATTTAGTACATGAGTTGACTATTGTATGCAGTGCGGTTTCATCTATATATTTGAAAATACGAAGCAAATGAGTGTATATCAAGTGTCAGCTGGTTTTTCTCGGCAGGTATTATTTTTCTTCTAAAACTATCACAGGGACTAACTTGTCTGTGTATCAATAAGGAAGTCAGGAGAGAGATAGCTATCAGTCTAATTCAAAAAGATTATTTTTGAAGCAGTGATTTAAACAATACTTTCATAAATCATTAAGATTCACAAATGTTTATTAATTTAAAAAAAACCAACAGTCTACTTGCTTTAGATTATAAAATTTAACTTTTATTCCACTAATGTTAACTTCTTTCAGAAGTTATAAGTTTCATTAGCTACAGTAGATACTTAAAATTAAATTTTACCATTTATTTTCAGGCCTGGATGGGTTTGCTAACTACATTTTATGTAATATTTCCATAAGGAAACTTAGAATTTCTGCTAACTCTTGATTACGGAAAACTTTCTAGAGAGGCTAACAAATGTTTGTTGAACAAAATGAAGAAACTTTCATACTTTCTGTGTTCTCTCTATGTCTCTTTAAGTATAGACCTAAATAAGAAGTCATCCTTTAAATTCTGTATACCTTTTTCTTAATCGCTTTTCTTTTTCTTCCCAGGGAATATTGGAAATTCCTTCCTTATTGATCCCATTTTGGGCATGATTAAAATTGCAAAGGAATTAGATCGTGGTAACCAGGAAGAATACAACCTGATGGTAAAAGCCACAGACAAAGGAGATCCTTCGATGAGTGAAGTAACCTCAGTGCACATACTTGTTACGGTTTCTGATAATGCCTCACCAAAATTCACAGCCAAAGAATATTCTGCAGAAATCAGTGAAAGTGCCAGCATTGGAAGCTTTGTTGGAATGGTTACAGCATATAGTCAGTCTTCTGTAGTTTTTGAACTAAAAGATGGTAATACTGATGATGCCTTTGCTATCAACCCGAACTCAGGTGTCATTGTTTCTCAGAAGATACTTGATTTTGAAGCTTTGCCTTTTTACTCTCTAACTGTACAAGGAACAAACATGGCTGGCTTGTCCACTAATGCAACAGTTTTGGTACATCTTCGGGATGAGAATGACAATACACCAATTTTTATGCAGGCTGAATATACAGGACTCATCAGTGAATCAGCTTCAATTAACAGTGTGGTTCTAACTGACAAGAATATCCCATTAGTGATTAGAGCTACAGATGCTGATAAAGAATCTAATGCTTTGCTTGTTTATCAAATTGTTGAACCGTCTGTCCGCAAGTATTTTGCCATTGATTCTAGCACTGGTGCCATTCGGACAGTAATGAGTCTGGACTACGAGGAGACAAATATTTTCCACTTTTCAGTGCAAGTACATGATATGGGGATACCGCGTCTGTATGCAGACTATGCAGCAAATGTTACTATTTATGTAATTGACATCAATGATTGCCCTCCTGTGTTTTCAAGAGAATTATATGAGACATCCATTCTGGTTCCAACCTATAAAGGCGTGAAAGTCATCAGTGTAAATGCCACTGATGCTGATTCAGGTATTTTTTCACAATTAATGTATTCCATTATTGAAGGCAATATTGGAGAAAAATTTTTGATAAACCCTAAGACTGGCGATATAACAGTGCAAAATACAACTCAATTAAGAAGTAGATACGAATTAACAGTGAGAGCATCTGATGGCAGATTTGCAAGCACTGCATCTGTAAAAATTAATGTGAAAGAAAGTAAAGCAAGCCAGCTGAAGTTCACACAGAGTTCTTACTCTGCAACAGTGCAGGAGAATTCCACAGAGGCAAAAACAATAGCTGTTGTTACTGCTGTAGGGAATCAAATAAATGAACCTTTGTTTTACCATATTCTAAATCCAGACAGCAGATTTAAAATAAGCCAAACTTCAGGAGTTCTTTCAACAACAGGAATACCATTTGATCGTGAACAGCAAGAATCTTTTGATGTGGTCATAGAAGTGACAGGGGAAAATAAACTATCAGTTGTTGCACACATTGTAGTTAAAGTCACAGTGGAAGATGTAAATGATAATGCTCCATTTTTTGTCAATCTTCCATATTATGCTGTTGTTAAAGTAGACTCTGAAGCAGGTCATGTTATTCAACGTGTCACCGCAGTAGATAAAGATACTGGCAGAAATGGAGAGGTGCATTACTATCTCAAAGAACATAATGAGCATTTCCAAATTGATCCCACTGGTGAAATCTCACTGAAGAAGAAGTTTGAAGCAGACACACTAAATAAAGAGTATCTGGTCACAGTAGTGGCAAGAGATGGAGGAGAGCCTGCTTTCTCTACTGAAGTTATAGTCCCAATTACAGTTATGAGTAAAGCTATGCCAGTGTTTGAAAAGCCTTTCTACAGTGCAGAGATACCAGAAAACATTCAGCTCCATAGTCCTGTGGTACATGTACAAGCGAGCAGCCCAGAAGGACTCAAGGTGTTTTACAGCATCACAGGTGGAGATCCTTTCAATCAGTTCACTATCAATTTCAACACTGGAGTTATCAATGTTGTTGCCCCTCTTGACTTTGAGTCTCATCCAGCCTATAAACTGAGTGTTCGAGCAACAGACTCTCTAACTGGAGCACGTGCTGATGTGTTTGTAGACATAATTGTGGAAGACATCAATGATAATCCTCCTGTGTTTACAGAAAAGTCTTACACTGCAACTCTTTCTGAAGCATCTGTTGTTGGAACATCTGTTGTACAAGTGAGCGCTACAGACGCTGATTCTGGAACAAACAGGGGAATTTCCTATCACTTGGTTGAGGATAATAGTGAAAGTCATGACTACTTTCACATAGATAGCAGCACTGGACTCATTCTTACAGCGAGAACTCTGGACTATGAACAACTTAAACAACACAAGTTACTAATAAGGGCCATAGATGGTGGCATGCTGCCATTGAGCACTGATACCATTGTAACTGTTGATGTAACTGATCTCAATGATAACCCCCCTATTTTTAGCCAATTGCTTTATGAAGCTAAAATTAGTGAACTGGCTCCTCGAGGGCATTTTGTGACATGTGTGCAAGCCTCAGATGCAGATAGTTCAGATGTTGACAAGCTGGAGTACTCCATTCTGACCGGAAATGATCAGAAGAATTTCATAATTGATAGCAAAACCGGCATTATCACCATCTCAAACCTACGCAGACCGACGCTAAAGTCACATTATAATCTTAACGTATCTGTTTCTGATGGGGTCTTCAGAAGCTCAGCTCAAGTCCATATAATTGTAATCAGTGCCAATATGCACAGTCCTGTTTTCAGCCAGAATGAATATGAGGTTGAACTAGCTGAAAATGCTCCACTGCATACTTTGGTGACTGAAGTTAAAGCAACAGATGAAGATTCTGGTACACATGGCCACATCACTTACCATATTGTGAATGACTTTGCCAAAGACAGATTTTATACAAATGAGAGAGGGCAGATATTTACCTCTGAAAAGCTTGACCGTGAAACACAAGCAGAAAAAGTAATTGCCATTAGTTTAATGGCAAAAGATTCAGGAGGAAAAGTTGCTTTCTGTACTGTTAATGTAATACTTACAGATGACAATGATAATGCTCCTCAGTTCCGAGCCACAGAGTATGAAGTAAATATTAGATCTGATGTTCCACGGGGTACTTCTGTCATTAAAGTCTGGGCATCTGATGCTGATGAGGGTACAAATGCAGACATCACATATGCTATTGAAGCAGAGTCTGAAAACGTAAAAGAGAATTTAGAAATTGATCCATTGTCTGGTATAATTACGACAAAAGAAAGCTTAATTGGTTTGGAAAATGAGTTCCTTGCTTTGCTTGTTAGAGCAGTTGATGGTGGAACCCCCCATAAAGAGTCAGTTGTTCCTGTGTATGCTAGAATACTCCCACCAGAGGTGCCTTCTCCAAAATTTTCAGAACCATTTTATTCTTACACAGTTTCTGAGGACATTCCAATTGGGACTGTGATAGATGTTATCAAAGCAGAGCATAATCAGACTTTAATATATAGTCTTATTAAAGGGAACACTCCTGAAAGCAACAGAGATGACTTTTTTGTGATTGACCGACAGACTGGAGAGTTGAAACTTGAGAAGAATCTTGATCATGAAACAACTAAATGGTACCAGTTCTCAGTTCGAGCACAGTATGCAAATGAAGATTATAATGTTGTTTCCTCAGTAGAGGTAAGCATTCAGGTAAAAGATGCAAATGATAACAGACCTATTCTGGAGTCCAATCCATATGAAGCATTCATCGTAGAAAACACACCTGCTGGAACAAGAGTCATACAGGTTAAAGGAACTGACTTAGATTCAGGGCTAAATGGACAGGTTACTTATAGCTTGGATCCTTCACAAGAGCTAGAAATTATAGAGTCTTTTGCCATAAACATGGAAACTGGCTGGATTACCACTCTTAAAGAACTTGATCATGAGAAACAGGACAAATACAAAATCACAGTTGTTGCATCTGACCGAGGTGAAAAAATTCAACTGTCTTCTACGGCTGTGGTTGAAGTTACTGTTACAGATGTGAATGACAATCCTCCACGATTTACTGCAGAGATATATAAAGGAACAGTCAGTGAGGATGACCCTCCTGGTGGAGTAATTGCCATACTGAGTACAACTGATGCTGATACAGAAGAAACCAATAGACAAGTCTTTTATTACATTACAGGTAAGTATTTTAGGTAATGTCAGAATAATCATTTGAGTGGTCCTGGAATGATGTGAGATACAATGTAACCTTTGAAGTGATTTTAAAGTGTTTGAAACTATAGAGCTGCAAAGAGAGAATGGGTAATATGGATATTAAAAACTTCCGTGGAAAAATGAGGTTTAGAAAGCAGGTCTTCAGCTTTGTTTCATATGTGCCTTGCTTAGGAAAGTATTTTATGTTTACTGTTTACTTATCCATCAGATTTTATTTAAAAAAATATGCTTAGGCTAGTGATGTAATTAAAGACGTTTCACAAGATTATAGGCTATTAATTTCCAAAGGAGCATTTTATTGGTTTTATTTAGCATATATCTTGAAATTATTTTTATAATGCTATATGAATTCTACATTGATTTGTATGGATTCTGTTGGCCACAATTAAATTTGTTGTGTGAGCATCTACTGACAGTATTTACGTGTTTCCATGTAAAGCCACCGAGAGTGGCTGCTTATTTGCATTTACTTTTTCTTTTCTTTTTCTTAATTTTGATAAACTTACAGTAGCAATCTCTGTCTTTAAATAAATATTTCTTCTCATATTTCAGGAGGTGATCTCTTGGGACAGTTTGCTATTGAAAATATACAGAATGAATGGAAGGTCTATGTCAAAAAGCCTCTGGACAGGGAAGAAAAGGACAATTATCTTCTAAATATTACAGCTACTGATGGGACCTTTGCAACAAAAGCTGTGGTGGAGGTTAAAGTCCTTGATGCTAATGATAATAGCCCTGTTTGTGAAAAGGTAGGCAGTCTTGTATCTTCTGTGTCCAGCTGCTTTCATACATAAAAATTTTACATTTTCTCTGACAAATAGCTTTTCCTTTTAAACCGATAACAAAAATTTGGATTATTAAGGTAGAATACTGTCAAATACAAGATACTTCATAGACAGACATAATTCATTGATGAAATTTTGACATTCTAGGTATTTGAATAATATAAGGAGAATTGCGCATTTGTGTTAATGCATGCTTTTCCAAAGGGAATTATTTTAAGCTGCAGCCATGATAGTTTATAGGCTTTATCAAAGAAGCAAGGTCTCAAAAGCTGTATACCATCACCATTGTTGACACGTGTGTGTATTTCCTGTGATAAAAGAGTTGAAAAGACTGGAACATTATACTTCAGTTGCCCTCAACAGCAAAACTTTTTTACCAAAAATCTGTAAACCATATATATTTTCTTAGTTCAAAGCTGTCTGCCTTACCAGATTTGATAGTCTGCAAAAATGGACATGCAAAATAAGGAATGGAAAAAAACCCCTAAAGCTGGCCCCTGCAAGATGTGTAATTGCCTTGCCTTGCCTAATGAGGAAGCCCAGCTGTTATTTTGGATTTTTTCACTAGCGCATTTGAACTTTTCATAGCTGAACACATATTTGATATTACCAGGTGGAAAGTATACAGCAAATGCTGGATTCTTTTTCTTAGTTGATGTTTATGTTGATTGCTACTTTACAAATGATTGCACTTATATACGGATTGCCAAGTCAGTGTTTTTAGTTTTTTTCCTTCTTTTTGCCTTTGTTAATATTGGTGCTATAAGGCTCAGTGCTTCTAATTGAATGTACCTTCCTCAGATGTTTGAGCTGCAAGAGTGTTTAGAGCCTTTAAATTCTGAATCCTTTTCCTTTTTTATTTAATCTACAAGCTCTTGTGTCATTACAAAAAAAGGCACATATCACGTTCTTGTAGATTGAGACAGTCCAAGAAAAGATGATCTGTCAACAGAGGAAAAAAATTAACAGAAATTTACAAGTCCTATTTTGGTAGTACATTTAATTATTGGTTAATCAGTTAAAAGTGTTTAGGGTTCTTAGTATTGCAGTGATGTTCAAGAGTCCCTATTAATAAGTAAATATTTATTTAATACTAAATATTTATTTAATAAATAATGAATAATCTAATAAATGTGAAGTAATTAATTAGAAAATCCTAAGTTCTCTTCATTTTCAGTTATTTCATCCTCTGGTTTATTTCATATGTTACCAAACATTCAAACAGAATATTTATTCCTCTGTCATTCCTTCTTCCCCTTACCTTTCCAAGGTCTGTTAACTTCATATGTTTAGTCTTTCAATGTAACTTTAAAATCTTGCAGCCTTTATACGCTGATTCCATTCCTGAGGATGCCCTTCCTGGCAAACTGATAATGCAGGTATCTGCTACAGATGCAGATATTCGTTCCAATGCAGAAATTACTTACACACTGCATGGCCCAGGAGCAGAAAAATTCAGACTCACTCCAGATACAGGTAATAATACACGGTACAAGATTCCCGTCATCACCTCATTTTATAAAATGTTTTTCTATTACATTAAGGCATACATAAATGTCAACTGCTCGAAACTTTCCAATAAGGATTGCTTTATTGTACAACTGTTTAAAATGTGAGTTCTAACTACACAAATACTAATAATATATTGAATAGAAGTCAGAATAAAGACAGGTATTTTAATATATGAGGAATAAAAGAGTAAACAAGGGAATTGCCTCGAAGTCAGAGACTTCCATGCTAAAGTGACTGGAGTAAAAGTAGGCTATAAAATTTATTCTTTTCATACTCATTGTAGTAGTAATAGTAGTAGTGGCTTATAATTGAAAATACCTTCATTCAGATTCTCTTTGTCATCATTTGTTTTGGTATATTAAATGGGATGAGATATATTAAATTTGGGGAACAATAGATTTTCTTTCTGTAGTAAACACCAAAATGCCTCCAGTTTTACTGAAATCATTATATAAATGAAATTAACTTTTAACTTGTTTAACATTGGTTTTCACGGCATTTGTGTGTTCTGGATTATAGTATAGGTCACAGCTAATGCCAAAATCCTGTACTGTGCAGGCTGCAATAAACAAGCAGTAGGAAGGGAGTAGTAAGCAATATTAAAAAAATTAAATAAGATAAATACAAAGATGTAATGGAAATAGAGGGAAGATTAGAGTACTTCAGTGACAAAATAGTGAGAAGAACCTTACTTCGTGAGCTTCTTTGTTTTGTTTTTTTACTGTTTGATGTGCTAGTATGTTGTTACATAAATTCAGAATTGATGGGGCTAGACTACTCATAAACAGCATTGCATATTTTTTTGAATTTGTTAAAAGGAGGCAATGACTACGCATAGTGACTCATTTTTTGCGTCACTTTGTAAAGAAAGTATGTGTTAGACTTCTATGTGTTTGTCTGTAGTAGCAGGTTATATCTGATAGTGTGAATAGCTCTGTTTATTCAGGAATGTTAGAGGAAGAAGCATCAATAGCTGTGGAAGGAATATAGCCTTGCATTTTTTTAAAGCCAGAGTACTAATATTTTCATTGACTTCACACAAACACACATGGATTTGTGCATGTATACACATTATCTCTCTTTTTGCATCATCAGATAGTTTTACTTTAGCTAATTTCTGTTTCAAAAGCATTTGAAAAAAAAAAAGAGAGGATTTTAGTGTTTAATCTTTTCAAGCTGAAAAGGAAGGTCACTTACATGCTTTGCCAAAGTGGAGCTCATTAGTGCAGTACAGCTGTTGACTTAGGCACTGATGAATTACTATAAAGAAGAAAATTTTTGTTTAGTTTTTCAGATTTTAGGGGAAAACAAGTTAGGGATACTTAAGTCTTGCAACTTACATCAGCTTATGTGTGTTGTTCTATTTGTAGGTGAACTGAAAACATTAATGGCACTTGATCGTGAGCAGCAAGCAGTTTATCATCTTCTAGTGAAAGCCACAGATGGAGGAGGAAGATTCTGCCAAGCTAATGTTATTCTGACTCTGGAAGATGTGAATGATAATGCCCCAGAGTTTACAACTGATACTTACTCCATTACAGTATTTGAAAACACAGAGCCTAAAACCCTTTTGACAAGAGTGCAGGCAATGGATGCAGATGCAGGTATGCGTTCTTTGACCGATACTTCTGTCACGGTCTCAAAGCCATGGTAACGTTTATTTAGTTTTATCTTGAGAGGTGTCAAGTGTTTCAAAAGAACTGACAGATGTTCAATACCACTCAGGATTAGACTCCTGAAAGATATATTTAGGTCTACTAAATCATGTAACACCTGACTTCCATGTGAGAGTAGCTAGGTAGACATCCCTTCCGTATGTCTGCAAAAAAGAAAGAGGGGAGAGACAAAATGTTAGCTATTTTAATGTGGTAATGTATTAATGTTAGGATGCTTTAGGTTCTTCCTTTTAATCCTGATGTAAGTAAAAGGACTATCAAGCCATGTCTGTTCATGTAAATGTGCATTCATAGATTTTTGAATGTGTGCTTCTTAGGCTAGCCATCAATGATCATACCACAAAGAGAACCTTGGTCATTTGTAGCCTTCTATGTATGCTACTGTGTTCAGATTTTTGCTGTATCTTCTTTGTTCTGTTCTTTGTTTAAGTGAACATGAACTGAAAATGATATTAGGAAGAGTTTGTTCATAGGCTATGTTTTAAGGAATACAACAGTAGTCAGTATTTTTAGAAGTGTATGATTTCCATATATCATCAGTTAATTAATTAAGTGGTTATTAATGAATAGTTACCTCAGTCTCATGAAACAACTGACGTGCTTTGTGCTGTGGTCGAGATAGGTTGCTCCTTTGGAAGACTGAAAAGACAAATGTTTTCATACTTCATTAGTATTTGAGGCTTAGGAGGACTGAAATACTTGGCCTCAAAACCTGTCATTTTTTTGTTGTTTTATACAGAAAGATTGCCAGAAATTATGTTTCTGTTAATCTGGGGGCATGAAACTTGCTAGTATTGAGTCTAGTTATTTGTCGCAACCTAACTCTCCTATATCCTCCTCTGTTATTTTAAGCCTGGTAAGCAGATGCTGTTGTTCTAGAGTTATTATAATTAGATGTACATTACTAATTGTTTCATATTAGCTATTACTGTGACTGAAGCAGAACCATGCTTCATGATTTCTCTGTGAGAGAAAATCAGCGTAATGAAGTGTTAGCTTAATTTTTTTGGAAATCATTCTGTCCTTAACAAGAGCCTTTTAACTCTTGCTAAAATTTACTTTTAATGTGTATGATAATATTTAGCATGCAATTTTTTATTTCTTTGGCTATGAGATCACTTATTATGTCGGTGTATTTTAACCGCTGCTTTGTACATGAAAATTGTTTTCAAAATGCAGGATTGAACCGTAAAATCCATTATTCACTGATGAATTCTGCAGAGGGCCAGTTCTCTATTGATGAATTCTCTGGAATTATCCATTTGGAGAAGCCTTTGGATCGGGAATTACAAGCTGTGTACACACTAACTTTGAAGGCTACAGATGAAGGTTTACCTAGAAGACTGTCTTCAACAAGTAGTCTTATAGTATCTGTTTTGGATATAAATGATAATCCACCTGTATTTGAGCATAGAGAGTATAGTGCAAGTTTATCAGAGGACATTTTGGTTGGAACTGAAGTTCTCCAGATATATGCTGCAAGCAGAGACATTGAAGCCAATGCTGAAATCACATACTCAATAGTGAGTGGGAATGAACATGGAAAATTCAGCATTGATTCAGCAACAGGTAACAGATTACAACTGTAAATACACTTTAGGCTAACCAAGCACAATATTATGTGTTCTGTATTAGTTCAACCAGATAGGTTATGCATAATCTATATGCATCATCCTGGCTGTAAAGTTGCTGTTAACTGTCTTTCCACCCGTTTTGCCAGCATGCTTACTAAAGGAGTACAGTAGAATGTAGAATAGGAACTTCATTTATTGCTGCTTGGATCAGAGTCATTTAACTGGCAAGAGTAAGGGTTTCCTGTTTGGAATATTCCCCACTCTAAGGGTAGAGGGTGTGGAAAGACAGAGATGTGTAATGGTAGAAGTATCTTAGTCTTTTCATGAAGGAAATTATAATCATATAATCAGAATGAATGGCCAGACTTGGTAAAAGAAGGATCAAAAATTAATCTGAATGGCAAAAGTAGTCATTGGTCCACAAAAACAGTAATCCTAGAGGAGTTTTATATGGCATTAAAGAGGTTTGAATAAGAATATTCTATTCAACCACATATCCAGCACGACAGTGGAGATTTTAGGCTTGCATGATAATCAGTTTTAGTCTCAGAAACTGTTTAGGTTCTGTAGAGAATTTTTCCTTATTAATGACAATGCTTTGTTAAAGATCAATATACACCTCAATTCTAATTTTCTTTTCTTATATAGTTCTTTTTCTAGAGCTAATTTTTGGTAACGTTTTTTGGGTTTGCTTGTTTATAAGATTTCTATCCAAAATTTTATAGTAGTTAATTATACCAGTGTAATTGAAATTACAATTCTTGCAGCTGCTTTTTCCATTGTGCATGCTGGTACTACAGTATTGAATTGCTTTGCCAGATAAACTTCATATATTTGAAAGGAGGAAAAAGGTTCCAGAAAACATCTTTCAGCAGCAAAATCAATGTGTACATTAGGGACTGCATTATCTGAACTAGTCAGTTAAAAACTCTCATTACAAAATGTTAGCCAGGTGGTTTTAAAGTGTGAGTCTTTTTGGTAATGGCAGGAACTTATCTTTTTACTTACACATGTAAAGTGCGATCATTTCACTGTGTAGCTCCAGCTTTACAGTGACAAATCAAGCCCTGAAGAAGCTGTTTATTTGTCAGATCAAAATAAAAATGCAATACTACAGCAACAGCAGAGCTTATGTGAGGCTTTTTTTTGTTTGTTTTGTTTTCTTTCTTCCCTAGGAGCTATTTTCATCATTGAGAGTTTGGATTATGAAAGTTCTCATGAGTACTACTTGACAGTGGAAGCCACAGATGGAGGCACACCTTCATTAAGTGATGTTGTAACAGTGAATATTAATGTCACAGATATCAATGACAATACCCCAGTGTTTAGCCAAGACACTTACACTGCAGTAATCAGTGAAGATGCTGTGCTTGAACAATCAGTTATTACAGTATGTATTGTCTTTTTTAACTTTGAAACACTCTGTCATGGTCATCATGCTTTCTGTCTTGAAGGAATAATTATTAATTCAAAGGTGAACATAAATGAATAGATGCTTGCCACTGACTGAATTGAAAATTTACTTTGAAAGTTTCAGAACCAGAGACTTGAGATGTTATGGGAAATAGATGATGCTTTGTGATGTGTTTATATTCTTCTCATGAGTACATGACTTAATTTTCAGAAGAAATTGAGAAAATTAAGTGATGTTGATATGTTCTATTTGGATGACATTTCTCTTAAAACTATGAACTGTGTTAGGCCAAAATAGCTCATCTTCAAGGTGAGTTTATCTGAAAGCTGATGGAGTCTGTTTCAACCTGTTTTAGGTTATGGCAGATGATGCTGATGGACCTTCAAACAACCGCATTCACTACACAATTATAGATGGCAATCAAGGAAATCCTTTTACAATTGACCCTACCAGGGGTGAAATAAAAGTGACTAAGCTTCTAGACAGGGAAAAGGTAAGTTTTTCATGCTTTTTGAGCTATTTTGATTAATTTAACTATACATAATTATATTTTTTATTCTATTTGTAAATTCCCATTTCATGTTCCAGAATTAATACAGCTCTCATAAAGTGAAAGCATCTATTTATATCAGTACTTTTGGTGAGCAGAGGGGAAGAGAAAGGATTAATTAGCTTTTGCAGGAGGTTTTGCTAAAATACTTCTTTCATAAAACAAAAGCTGAGTTTGTTACTTGTCTACTCTTTAGTAAATGTTTGAAATTTTTTTTATTTATTGTTTTTTAGATTTCAGGATATACCTTGACAGTTCAAGCTTCAGATAATGGAAGCCCATCAAGACTTAACACAACCACAGTCAATATTGACATTTCTGATGTAAATGATAATCCTCCAGTATTCTCAAAAGGAAACTACAGTGTTATTATCCAGGTAAATATAGTTAATGAAGTAGTCAACTCAATAATATTATTGGACTTTTGTCACTTGAAAAATTTTGCAAGATATGGTAAAATCTTCAGTTCTATTTTTCCATATTTTTATTATTTAAGGCTGCCAGTGAGACTGTTTACCAAATAAATGTTAAGGGTTACAAAGTTTCTATTATGCAGATTACGTAGAAACCTGCATTGCAACTTCACAGAATCACAGATTGAGTGAGTTTGGAAGGGACCACAGTGGATCATCTGTCCAACCTCCCTGCTCCAGCAAGGTCATCCCAGAGCACATTGCACAGCCTTGTATCCAGATGTTCTTGAATGACAACGTCTCATTCAAGATGAGATTACAAACTCTCAGGGTTCTTTTTCATGTCCCTTGTGTGTGTACTTGTACACATATTTTATAAATTGCATTCGTGTTTATAGCATTCTTAGCATCATACAGGGATGTGAAAATACATAATAATTTTCCTATTTCTTTTTAATCCTAAGTGTTATTGCTTAGAAAAAGATCCTTTAGGTACCTATTACTGTGAAGTTAGTTTTGTGCACCATGGCACATAGGCTAAGACTTAATACCCATTGTCCTCCTCTGGGATCAGAAGCAGTTGAAACAGGAGTAATATTTCATATTGATACATGCTAATCCATTGACTAATTTTGCATCTTAGGAGGGTAACAGTGGGCCAGATTCTCAAGTGTCTGGCATGTAGCTCTCTGATTCAGACAACTCTACAAAGCAAAGACAGCAGGGGCAATGTCTGTACTTCTTGTCTTTCTGAATCCAGTAGAGAGTAAATGGAAGACAGCAAAAGAACTGCATTAAGACCTTACTGGAAATATAAATGGGTTCAATGCTTTGGGGCTTTTTGCTGTTGCTGGTTCCTGGCTTAGTACAATAGGTCAGTGAGGTTTAGGCAGTGTTATCTTGTACACTGTGTCATCCTAACATACGTGTCCTGTTTGAGATGGTGTACGATGTAAAGGCAGGTTTCTGAAATAAGACAAAGTAATTAATCTCTACCCAATATACATGGAGCATGCAAGTAAGAAGTCCCGGATCTTGCTTTTAAAAGCTACCCCAAAAAATCTCAAAAACCCCACCAACAAAAACACTACAACAAAAAAAAACCCATAGATTTTTATGTTTATGTGCTCTCAAAGATTCTCTTTTCCCCAATTGCACTTGTTCTTGAAGTGAACATTAATTAATTTATCTCCTAAAACTGCAGACAATGTAACCTATGTCTGTAATATTTTCCTTACTCAATTAAAAAGACCTCTTGTTTTGTAGTTCATTCATATAAGCCTGCCCCAGTATGAAGGTAGCGTAGAAAAAGCTGGAGGAGCTGCCCAAGAATGCTGGTGTTCATTTCCTCATGTATTGGAGATGGATATATTTGGGCACAGTTAGAAATGTGCTTAGCTCTTATGAAAAACAAATTACTTTAGTTATCCAAATGTAAATATTAGTATTTTAAAACCATGGTTCTGTTTCGCTGAAAGGGGAAAAACAGGTTCAACTGCAATATCTCATAACAAAATTGACTTATTCTCTCAGGAACAAAGAGTATGCTTGTCATTAGGAGTTTTTGCAACTGTGAAAGGATATAATTTTGTTATTGTTGTACTTCAAAATAATGTTTATATTTTTTTTTGCTTTTTAAATATGCACGTACATAAAAAAGTCTAGCCAATGCATTATAGCATAAGTATTCTGGAAGAGGCGTTACAAGGGTTAGATAAGGTTGTATATGTGTGTAAGATACACGATAAGCCGAAGTGTTTTATGTGTCTGTGAAACCTCAGGCATCCATATGATGCAAACTTGAAGGGATTTTATTAAAACCTGGATTTCATGTTTTAACTGGACTCTGGCTGTAGTAGTCACAACTATAGTCTGAACACTAATTAGGGGAACGATGGGTCAGATAAAGGAGTGTGTTTATCTAGTCCTCCCAACAAGGCATTGGATTATTCATAACAAGTGTTTTAGCTAAATTTGAAATTTTTGATGACTTGGTAATTGGGCTGCAGTAATATTAATTCGGACCAGAAGTGGAAAATATAAAGTGTCAAGGCTGAACTACCTTTAAAAATACAGCACAAATTTTGAAAATATACTGCTTTTCTCCTTTTACTGTTTTTTATTCTTATTTTCAGACAGTAGAAGTTTTCCTTAAACAATAATGTCATTCTAATTTATCTTAATACCAGTGAGCTGGTTTGACAATAATTTGATTTTTTTTTTCTGTTGTGAAGAAGAAATTGACACCAGACTATATCATCAATTTAACAAAACTAATGTGTATTATGCATTTATAGGAAAATAAGCCTATCGGATTTAGTGTGCTGCAGCTAGTGGTGTCAGACAAGGATTCTTCTCACAATGGCCCTCCTTTTCTGTTCACCATCCTAAGTGGAAATGAAGAGAACACTTTTCAGATTAACCAGCACGGAGTTCTGACTACAAGTGCTACATTGAATCGCAAAGTGAGGGACCACTATTTACTTCATGTTAAGGTAAGATACACCTCCTCTGGCTCTTTTAACATTGTAAGTATTTAGCAAACTTTTCCCACTCAGGCCGAGTCCACCACTTGTCTTTCTGTTAAAGGCTCCTGACTTGCCAAGAAGTCGTTTGAGTCATGTCCCTTTCAGTAACATCTTTAGAGACAAAGTGTGTTGGTTTAAATGGAAATCTTCACTGGTGTAATGAGAAGTTTAACTAAGCTCACAGTAGGAGTATGGTGTAAGTGCTGTGTTAACTGTGTGAGTGGTCTTGAGAAGCCCTTTGCCTTCTGGTTGAGATGAACTTTGTCATAGCATTAAAACTTGCAGTGCAGTAGTTTGAGACGTCAGGATCTTTCCATGGAAAACACAGCATACAACTCAAAAAATGACCCTGAAATGGTATAATATATGCCACATTTGCCACTGTGCAAAAAGGCCAGACCATGTCCAAGGTTACAATAAGCTAGCTAAGTCCTCTCAAATAGATTTTGTAACCTTTGTTGGTTTTGTATAAGAAAAGTTCAAACCAGTATTTTTAATCTTATCTAGCCCTTTTTAATTCAGTTATAAATTAAGCAGCTGTGAATAGGGGACTTAAAATTGGTAGACTAAAAATAGCTGGCCTTAATTCTTAAACTTCATTTCCAAATTTGTGTTTTTAGAAAAATTCTTGCCTTTATTTTCACATGAGGAATTTCTTTCAATCTCCAGATTATTCTTTTACGTACTATTGCAAATAATTTCTGAGTAAACATGCACTTACAGAGTTTTAGAGCATTACTATGTGCAATGTTGTATACTGAATTCTGCCCACATTGGAATAATTGTGTCATATTTATACAAAGTCTATTTCCTTTGGGGAAAGAAGGAAAAATTCTCACAGATAATGTGGTTTGGAGGTTGAGTCTCTAAAATATGTCACCAGGATCCATCAGTATAAGAACTGATATAGATTCATTTAAATGTAGTTTAGAGTTTAAGAGTTGAGATGAAAAAGAGGACAGGTATATCATTCCTCTGTTAGCCATTTTTTTCCTCAACAGTGATGTGCCAATTCCCCGAAGCTAGGTTTTTATTTACCGAAGAAATACCACCAATGTTTTTCCTGTATGTGAAATTAGTGTAGTACAAGATTCATATGTTTTATTTTAAATCTTCTCTTTGTGGTAACAAATTTCTATCTATTTTGCTTCTAAAATGTAGTCTTATAAATGCACTCACAGGCAGTTACGTCTGTTCTATGTAGACTGTTACGCTGACTTTGTCACATTTCAGGATATAGCTGCACACTGGCCCTTCCAAATGTGCCTGGCTTTTTTTAAGTGTGAGATGCGTATCTAACGTCTTCCTCTGAGTGAAATCATGCAATTCTTTCATTTCTAAGCCACTTCCTGTACTCCATGCTGCTTGTAAACAGCCTGTCAGTACTTCAGCTATCTTGTCTTTAGCACAGCACTTGAAAAGCACTTTTTTTCTAGGGAATGAATAAAGGTTGTTTTAACAGCATCCATTAGCTAAACAAGTGTCTTAAAACAAATGTGCTCATTTAGTACAAAGACTTCTCAGAGACTGTAAATCATTAGAGCAGACTATACTAACATGCATTTTGTGTGTGCTGTGCTACTCAATCTCAGTATTTTGGACCTGTCTAATCTGTTGATATACAAGTTTCCCAACTGGATTCTGGAAGTATGTCAACATCTTTTCCTTGTCATTTGTCATTTTACACTATGCTAGCATTTTTTCAATAGATATGCTGCTATTATTTGTTAGTATTTTACAGTACACGAGTATAAAGGTATCTAGAACTAGCATTTCCATATCGCATGACTTCAGTTCCAGTGGTACACACAAAACCAGAGACGTGACTTTTGTGGAAAAATATTCTTCCTCTGTTCATTGAAAGCAAAGATTTTTCAAAGGCTATAGGAAGGCATTTTCTCAAGTTTGCACTGTATAATTTCTGCACCTTCATCTTGCAGATCACACGTTAATGGCTGTGTATGATCTCTTGATACATGTTTTCATTTTTCAGTTGACCTTCATTGGTGTGCTTTCCAGTATTGAAATTTCACCTTAGTTGCTTTCTGAGTGGATTGCTGAGGCAGTGATGGTCTTAAGTGACAGGCATACTTTGATTAAGAAAAACACAAACCAAAACAACCGTCCCAACAACCACCACCAAAGCCCCCTTCCCCCCTCCTCAAACCACTCCCTCCACATGCACTCTACACACCCAGTAGCTCCAGAAGACTTTGCTTATTATGACTATTTCTCTTACTTTAGATTTGTCATTTTAATTAGAAATAAGGTGGGTTTTTTTCCCCAACGGTCACCTTACATGTGCATGCCACTCACATTTGCTTTCCCTCGCTCCAAAGGAAATAGATTATCCATTAACGAATGTCTCCCAGCACTAGAGTGCAATCTTCAGCTATGAGTCATACAATCCTTTGTGCCACACTCTGAGTCTTTAGCTTAAAACCAAAACAGATTTTTAAATATCTGCACTGTTGAAAAATCATTTCTCCTGGGGCTCTTCTTACCTACTTTCTGTTCATTTGTTCTAATTTTCCTTGTCTATTTGTTTTAAGCCTTTTCTTGTTTCCCTTGGGCATTTCTCCCGTAGCTAAACTGCCTGCCTTGTCTTGTTTCCAGGCAGAAATCTAGGCAAAACGAAGCTTTGCCAACTTCAGCAGGCTCTCTCTCTCCCTCATTATTTATGTTTGGGTAAATAAGAGTGCAGGTTTCTAGCCATGCCTGTCTTTTGGCGTTAACAGAAGACACATAGTTCTATGAGACATGCATTACCTTTTAGAAATGCCACAATTACATGCACATCCACAGATAATCTTGTGCCTGGAGTTACTCAATTTGTGCTTAAATTTGTATGAAAAATAAAACCAGCTTCTCTGCTTAGATCTTCAAAGTGTACCTGTAGTCCCCGTAAAATTGTGGCAAAATCTTTTGAACAGTGTAGAATATCTTCTACCTTCTGAGCCCTGTGCATCCCCTCTGTACCTTCACAAATTCTGAATTCTTCTTTACCTATTTCTCAGCTGAGAAACAGAATGAAAGTAAGCCCAAGGGAATGCTCTTTTCTCTCTTTTTTTATCTCAACTTCATGCAAGAAGTGTATGTTTTTTTCCAAAAGGAGTGGAGAATAAGGTGTTCTAAAAAGGCTTTAAAATTGAATTAAGATGATTCTGTTAATTACTTTAATTATGTGAAGCAAATAGCACTACAGGTCAGTTTTTCCCCTCTCCATGATCAAAAATCATGGAAGACAACATAATTCATTGTTACTTTCTGCATGTGTTATTTTCCTTTTGAAGTAGTGTTTGGCATACTGCATTTAGTCTTCCAGACTACCTCCTAACTGTGATGGAGCCTGTTGTACATTTCTAGTGCATGACTCATTTGAAGTTTGTAATGCGTTTCCATGCTTGATACAAAAAAAAAGCTTCAAGCACCATCTGCTGTCTGAAATCAGCTACTGTACATTTCCTCTGTATTTGCTACGAGTGTAGTAGCTTCCTGGTGTTTTCAGGTAATAAGAGCACTGTAGCCTTTTAATCCTGGAAGAAGTGAAAAAATATTTGTGTGTGCCTGCTTATATAAGATTTTAAATTCCTCAGTATTAATTTTTTTAATATAGAAAAATGCAGCTCTGCTGTATACAGTACAAATACCTGTGGTAGATTTTGAGATAAAGCAAAAATTTAAATCTGTCCTCATTTTTCTTTTAGGTAGCAGATAATGGAAAACCGCCATTGTCATCTTTGACCTACATTGATATTAGAGTTATTGAGGAAAGCATTTATTCTCCAGCAATTCTGCCTCTAGAAATCTTTATCACAGCTTTTGGAGAAGAATATTCAGGTGGCGTCATTGGAAAAATTCATGCAACTGATCAAGATGTTTATGATACTTTGACATACAGTCTGGACCCCAAAATGGAATCCTTGTTCTCTGTTTCCAGTACCGGTGGCAAACTAATAGCACATAAAAGCTTAGATGTCGGACAGTACCTCCTAAATGTCACTGTTACAGATGGAAAATTTACAACTGCAGCTGATATTACTGTACACATCAGACAAATCACACAAGATTTACTAAATCACAGCATTGCAATACGCTTTGCAAACCTGTCCCCTGAAGAATTCATTGGTGATTACTGGCGCAATTTCCAGAGAGCATTACGAAACATCTTGGGCGTGAGGAGAAATGACATCCAGATTGTTAGTCTGCAGCCTTCTGATCCTCCTTCAAATCTGGATGTCCTCCTGAATATTGAAAAGTCTGGTAGCTCTCACCATCCAATGAGAATTTTGCTGCACAAGATAAACTCTTCTGTGCCTGACCTAGAGGAGATTTTAGGTGTCCGCATAATTGATGTGTTTCATAAGCTCTGCGCAGGCCTAGATTGTCCTTTGAAATTTTGTGAAGAAAAAGTAACAGTGGATGAGAATGTCATGTCAACCCACAGCACAGCCAGGTTGAGTTTTGTCACTCCTCGTCATCACAGAACAGCGGTTTGTCTTTGTAAAGGTAAGAAAAGCAGTAAAGAAAACTTTATGCTTGAGAAGGTTGTTCTTGCTTTGAAAAGCCATAATCCAAAAGTGTAAATTTCTATTACATTATAAAATTAAGAATGTGCTGCAACAGTTGCTTAATTTAATTCAGAGTAAAGAGTAATTCTTTCTTATCTCATTACCTCATTTTAAGAGTTTACATAATAAAACTTACGGGAGTGATTTTTTTTTTTTTATCATTACACCTTCATTTTCCACTTTATGAGAAAAGGGGTTTTTTTGTTGTTGTTGCTTATTCTATATTGACAGCCATTTCCATTCCTGTGTGCACAAAGGTAAATTCTTAAAAAGTACCTGAATACTTCCTTGTTTCTGCTTGGAGGAGTAGCCCACAGAGATTACAAACTTGTGTGGGAATGACAGGGTGATGTGAAAAATGAAAATTCATATAAGTATGCAGATTTAGATGAGATGATTAATTTTTATTCAGCTCTGAGGAAAACAACATTGCTTTTTAAAATGAAGACAGTGATGCTGGGTAACTTGCTCATATGAAGTAGATATTTAAAGTCCATTCCTTTTCTGTCTCAAGTCTCCTAATTTTCTCATTGGATTGAGCGGTCAAGATAAGGGTGAACATCAGCCACTTTGTCTGCCATTTGTCTCATCTCGCCAGTTGTGTCCCATAACTGTTACTTCACTTCCTTGTGTGATAGTTAGGAATATCATTTGAGTTATTTTCATCTACAGTACTTGAGAGTCCCTTTTCACAAAACATCATTACTACACAACAAAAAAGAAATAATGGATTTTGTTTTACAGAAGGGAAGTGCCCCTTGGTGAACAGTGTGTGTGAAGGAAACCCATGCCCTGAAGGTACTGAATGTTTAGGAGATCCACAGGAAGGAAAATATACCTGCGTTTGCCAAGACAGCAAAACTGGACAGTGTCCTGGTAAGGAATTAATTCTAAAAAAACTTGGTGTAAAACCATATTATTTTCCATATATATATTTTATTCCAGTCCTGTACTAATACATTTTTTGTTTTTCTGTATTCCTAAGCACCAGCTGGCTCTGCTGTGACATTCACTGGGAGCAGCTACGTGAAATACCGTCTCATGGAAAATGAGAACAAAGAGGAAATGAAGCTGACAATGAGACTTAGAACTTACTCTGCTCATGCAGTTGTTATGTATGCTCGAGGAACAGACTACAGTATCTTAGAGGTATATTAAAATCTCCTACTGCATATCTCCTCTCTTTTCTTCCTACTATCTTCTCAGAATTTTTTTACCAGATTAAAAGATTGAGTCAACATCTCTGTAGAATTGTTATAATTGTTAATTGCCTTTAAGGTAGGGTGTGTTATACGTCCAGGTGACAAACTTGTACAGACTTTTTTAAATGTGTAAAAGGAATTTGTTTTCTTTACTGTTTTAAAAATAAAACAAAAAAGCCTTGCTAATCGTCTTTTTTAAACAACAGCTTTAAATTTATTTGCTTATAAACTGAAGCAAATTCATACTTGAATATGCTTCAAGAATAAGTTAATTAAAGCAAAAGATGAGAGGTGTTGAAGTATTGTAATCTTCTGATAATGATCTTTGATTTGTTTACTAGAGGGAAAGAGGTACAAAATGTATGTTTTAATTATCACAGTCGCTGTGACTGTTTGGAAACAGTATTACTAAACTGCCTTTTATGAACATCTCCACCATCCTGTCTCTCCAGCAAACATAAACTTTTATAGCTCTTCATATTTCATACTCCTTAAGTACAGAGACCATTTATTGATGATGTGGCTTTCCTATGTAGATTCACCATGGAAGACTGCAATATAAATTTGATTGTGGCAGTGGACCTGGGATTGTGTCTGTTCAGAGCATTCAGATAAACGATGGCCAGTGGCATTCAGTATCTCTTGAAGTGGATGGAAACTACGCACGACTTGTTCTGGATAGGGTGCATACTGCATCTGGTACTGCTCCTGGTACACTTAGGACACTAAACTTAGATAATCATGTGTTTTTTGGTGGTCATATTCGTCAGCAAGGTACAAGACATGGTAGAAGTCCTCAGGTTAGCAATGGTTTCAGAGGCTGTATGGATTCTGTTGTACTTAATGGTCAAGAACTGCCCCTAAACAGCAAGCCACGAAATTATGCACACATGGAAGAATCTGTGGATGTCACTCCTGGATGCTTACTGACTACCACAGATGGTTGTTCAAGCAGCCCATGCCAGAATGGAGGCATCTGCAATGCGCTGTCCAATGGAGGTAAGCTGTGCTGTATTCCTCTGCTTTTAGTTTTCAAAACTGCTTTTCAACTTCCCTGCTTTGAAGGACAAAATAACTTTGTGCATAATTCGTACTTTCCCAGAGAGTTATACAAAGTTGTAGAGCACCTAGGAAGGCTGTGTCTGCTTGTGTTCTAGATTCAATTCCTTGGGATATGAAGTAGACAAAATCTGTCTGGCAAAGCGGGATTTAATCTGCAGTGTCAACACCTGATGTCCATCCACTTAACTGCCTACTTTAGAGTCTTCCTTTAAAAATTCTAAATTATAGCGACAGCTTGAATTTTGTGAGAGAAATGGGGGTTATCTTTCAGTCATGTTCAAAAAAATGCTTACATGTACAGAAAAACCTTACTGATAGACTTTCCTTCATCTTTCAGTAAGAATATTTCTGTTTTTTCCCATACTCTTTCTCTTCAAATAGATTGGAGGGTAGGGAGGAATTTATCTTAAATCTGTAGGTGAGCAGAGAGGATTTTATGTCAAATCCAGTAAAGCCATGTCTGTCTTTCAAAAAGATTGTGTTTGATTTCAGGTTACTACTGCAAGTGTGCACCTTTGTTTATGGGAACTCACTGCGATGTAAGTGTCAACCCGTGTGCTTCCAACCCCTGCCTTTACGGTGGGACCTGCATCCCAGTCAGTGATGATTTTATCTGCCAGTGCCGAGGACAATACACAGGTCAAAGGTACGTTTTTATGGGGTTTGTACCAATAAACCCCTTAGAGAACAGGCTACAAATGTAGCACAGTTTTCTGTTTCCTTTTTTACCTGTTTTGTACTTAAAGCTCAGACTTCGAGACCCACTGGAGTTAGTTGGAGTTAATGACGGCCCTTATGTTACAGCCCTAAATCCCACACTATATACTCACTCCATGCATTTTTCTTTGTTTGTTTTGGCTTTGCAGGTGCCAGCTGGGTCCATATTGCAAAGACAATCCTTGTAAAAACAGTGGCAAGTGTATTGATAGTTTGGATGGACCTGTTTGTGAGTGTGAAGCAGGCTTTCGTGGAGAAAGGTAGGTAGTGTTCCACATACGTTGAATTTTAATAACATTACTTAACAGTTAACAGTTCAAACTGGTTGAAATCTTGGACAGTCCCTGATAGTGCGCAGTACTCTATATTAAATATATATACAAAATTTTTTATTGTTAACAAATATATATCCAAAATTGTTTATTGTTCACAATTGTTAACAAGAAGATTACAACAGAGACTACTGATGTAAAATAAATATCATTTTTCTGGTCTGTTTCTGATAGATGCCTGACGGATGTCGATGAATGTATAGAAAACCCATGTCTTAATGGTGCCCTTTGTGAGAATACTTATGGTTCATATCACTGCAACTGTAGCCGTGGATTTGGAGGAAAACACTGCACAGACATTGTTCTTAATAAATACGTTTCAACATCTTGGAACATTAGCTTAGCTGAAGTGATCGGGATTATTGTTTTCATCGCAGGAATCTTCTCGTTAGTTGTGATTTTTGTCGTGTGCCGCAAAGTGGTTAGTAGAAAGAAGAAGCACCAGCCAGAACCTGAAGACAAGCAAATGGGAGCCACAACAGCCTTCTTGCAAAGACCATATTTTGATGCAAAATTAAATAAGAACGTCTATTCTGACATCCCACCACAGGTTCCTGTTCGTCCCATTTCATACACTCCAAGCATTCCAAGTGACTCCAGGAACAATCTTGACAGGAATTCTTTTGAGGGATCTGCTATCCCTGAGCACCCAGAGTTTAGTACATTTAACCCAGATTCTCTACATGGCCACCGGAAAGCTGTAGCTGTTTGCAGTGTAGCACCAAATTTGCCACCTCCACCTCCCTCTAACTCGCCTTCAGACAGTGATTCAATACAGAAACCCAGCTGGGATTTTGACTATGATAGTAAGAAATGTTCTAATTTTTTTTCTTTTTCTGTTAAATATGTGCTGGTATAATTTTCATGTGAGTGCAAAGTCTCTGTCTATGCCTGTCAGGGTTCAAAAGGCAATTTGACATCACTAGGATTTGAGGGTGATCAGGTTTCATGCTCCATTAAGTTTTCTAAAAATGTGTGGATCTCAGCCTTAAATTTTATTGACTCTTGAATCTACAATCTATTAATCATCTCGCTTGAAACTTTTTCTTTCAGCTAAAGTTGTAGATCTTGACCCCTGCCTTTCTAAAAAGCCGCTGGATGAAAAGAATTCCCATCCCTATAGTGCTAGAGAAAGCATGTCTGAGGTCCAGTCTCTCAGCTCCTTCCAGTCTGAATCATGTGATGACAATGGTATGTAAAATGCAGTCATTCTGTACTGCTGCTTAAGTTCATTTGTTCTGTCTTTGCATCTCTTAGTGTCACTAGAACTTATCTATATTGAATATATATTAAATAGTAGGTTATTTAATATATATCTGTATTTGCTTATGTTAATACCCAGATTTGTTAATTTTTAAAGTATTTTACTTATCTTACACCTCGTGTTAATTATTTTGCCTTAAAATTATATATAATCATTCTGCTGTTGGAACATTACAGTGAAAACGCAGCTCAAGATGTTCAGAGTCTTGTGTTTAAAAGGTGGTAAAATTTGAGAAACTCATGTAGGTCATCATAAGTTATCACCTTATGCAAGAATACAGTGAATTTAAAAGATGGCCTCTGCACAAATATAACTTTTGCTTTGCCATTCAGCTCTCAGTAAAAAGCTTTCTGGTGTTACAGTTTCATTTGTTTCCTTCTCTTTTTCTTGCTGCGACCTCAGCTCCCATATGGATCAGATCAGTTCTGAGTGAGAGCAGAGTTTAAGGGACTACTTGTAAGTTTGATTACTTTAGTAATGAAGGAAGCTCCACAAAAAGAAATTTTGTTATAATAGAACAGTATATTTGGCTTTCACCATGATTAAAATGAATTCATAAAAACATTTCATTCATTAAAAAGCCAACATAAAAATATAATTATTTTGATCACAACTCCAGTCCGTCAAAATATAATCAGCATACGTATTTCGATTATTATTAATTGGAAGTCTTTTACTTTTCCATTGTGATGACAGATGCTTTAACAGTTGATATGAATGCATCTATGTATACAGAAACATTTTATACTGATTGGACAAAGCCACGGTTGTCTCAGAACTTAATTCATTAAGTTAAAGTGTTTTGACTCTATTCCAGTTTCTGCTTTTGTCTCTGTGTAGCAAAAAGAACTTGAAATTCCTTTAGCTTAGGAACAAAGAACATTCTGCTTCTCAGTGAAGTAGAGTGATTTGTTATTAACAGCATTAAAACCCATCTGTGTTAATGATTGGTGAAAGTAAAATGGAATGCTTACAGTCCTTATCATTTTATCAGTAGAACTGATATCAACTTTCCTGTGGTTTTAAGTGTTGTGTTGTACATGTTGTTCTTCCCTGCTGCTCATCTTATATGTTTCGTATATTTTTACTCTCATTTCTTGTCATATATTGCCTACTCATGAATACATTATTTTAAGAGAAAAAGCTTAGCATAATAGATATTGTTCCTTCCTTTTGTTTCTGTAGATTCAAATTTATTAGCTTGAAATTTAATCCCTGAGCCATGCAAATTGCATATGCTTACTTCATCCTACCCTATTAAGAGTAAATCCTTCTTGCTCCCAAGTATCTTGAGGAAGGGAAGATATAAAAAATACATTCATTTTAGTTGTTGTAAATAAGAACGTGACAGCCTGAATTTGGTATTGTTACTGTGATTGTAATCACTGTAAACAGTGATTGTTTACACACAAGTAGGTCAGCAACAGAAATTTTTAGTAGATTTTTTTCATATTCTAAACTTTTAATTCATTCAGTGAAAATTTCTTTCCCTTTCACTGGGGGGGAAGGAAACTTTGTTTGCATTTTATAGGGGAAGTCAAATGCAACACTCTTTAATTCATCCAACACAAGCCTTTAGAAAAGTTTGGTTTGTTGCTTTGTAGTTGAAATAGTATGCAAAATGAGTATGTTTAGGAACATTTCAGAAATTCTAACACAACTAAAGCAGCTTTGTGCCCATGCAAAGTTTGCTTTCAGAGTACTTTTGCATGTTTAGCAAGAATAAAATTAAGGTTTAGAGATGTGTTTTATTTATTATATGTGACTGCTTTCTAGATAGAGAGTAAACATATATGTACACCAATAGTCTTGCTCTATAAAATAGTAATGAACTGCAATTCTCAGTGGGTTTTTTGTGTATCTGTATGCTGTTTAAACTGATACTAACTCTAGGTTTGTTTTAATTTGCTCCTTTTATACCTTTTACAAGCTTCCATAGTGACTGTAATACACCTTGTCAATGCTGTTGTTGACTCGGTGGGAAAAGAAGGTATATACATGTTTTCATATTTATTTACTGCTTTAGCAGAATAATGCACGCTTGTCTTCTAGTATTGTCTTCTAGTAGTACAGCCCTGGCAGATGTGAATTATAAATACTTATACTTTCTGATAAATTTTAGCAAATAATATATTTATATTGTATATCTCAATATTTTCTTGTGTATGCTGCAGCTGCCCTGTGAACACATTTCTAAGAATGATTTCTTGAGGAAAAATTATTGGCATAAAAAAAAATCTTGGTGCTTACTCACTTTTGAAAATATTCACGCTAAAGCTCCCAGCAGAATTGAGACAGCATCAAAGGCAAATACATATAGTACTGTAGATGAAGAAAGCAGCAGCCTCTGCTTGCTTTTTTTCTCCCACCCACATCTGTTGTTAGCCTGTCCAGCTGAGCAGAATCATAGTAGTCTGTTATCAGTACTTACTTCCCTGGTCTTCAGATCAATCTGTCTCTTGAGCAGAAAACAAAATTCTTCTAGTATGCAGCTGAGGTATATAAGCAGATACATCTATCCATAAGCATATATATATGTATATACACACCTATATATAGGCATTTATACCCTGTCAGTTAAAGTAGTTTGTTACTATCCAGCCTTACAACAGTATCTAAAAGGTATGTTTAGGTGTATGTATGTGCACACACACATATTTGTATGTGTAAAGTGTTATTTGGAAGTTAGAAAGAGGCGAAGTAGACATTTTCAATGGACTTTTTCTAATTCCTGCTAACATGTAAAAACTAACCACTCTGGAAAAAGCAAACTCTTTACAAAATAATAGTAATGATAAAAGTGCCATTGAGTCTATACAAATGCTAACTATTGACTTAACAATTGACTTAATAGTACTTTAAATTCCAGTAATAGGCAAGTAATTCACTCCATGATCATGAGTCTGCAGAGGTTACTTTTGAAAAAGCATCCACAGTGTACACTTCCTATTTCTTGATACAGATTAGGAAACCTTATGTTTGTTACTAAGCTCTACTTAAAATGAAGCAATTTAAAATATAAAATTGATTACAGTAGCTAAAAATTCTCTTTGGTTTTTAATCTGACATACAGCCTGTTTAATTTATGCAGACACACAAAAAAGTAGACTAAGACTTCCAGTTACAGGAGACTACTGCATTAATGTGTTCCTATAGACTATAGTACTCAGTGCTAAAAAATTGCAATGCATGGTGCTTGGGAAAGAGAAAATTACAAGACTAGAAGAGGCAAAATCTATCTATCTAAATTTAATAACCTATTCAGACTTTCTTTGAGATTTTTATTGGTAAAAACTAAAAATGATGGATGTAGTTCTCAGGTCAAAGTTAAAAGTATTGCTTGATGGTTTAGTATCGCCATAAGATAAATACAAACATTTTATGCATTTTAGTCATAGAGAGATTAAATGTCCTGCTCAGCTGATTCTTACCACTTGAAATTTTCTACTCTTAATAAGCATTTCTTCTTTCAAAATGTCTTAGGTAAAGAGTTCTGCTTTTCAGCACCCTCAGGAGGGTGCCAGTTCAAGCAGCAGATATCCTTGCCAAGCCTTCAGCAAGGCTAATTTATGGGACAGATGGTCTTTACCTTTTAGTCTCCCCAAGTGTTTCTGTCCAACAGGTATCCTGGAAGCACGAATTTCATCCTGGAATAGTTTTAGACTGGCGTTCTCTGCACTGCATCTCAGGTTGTAGGTCAATGCAAATCAGCAATGCTGAGTGCAAGAGGAAATATAGCTGCAGTCTAGCAGATGGTTACCTAGAAAGATGGGCACATCAGGTTCTTGTTCATGTTCAAGAGTCTTTGCCTCAGAAGAAGAGAAACCCCAAGATTTTTCCATTCCTTGGTAAAAGTGCTTTAAACCATAAGGCCAAAGTGCATGTATTAGGTTTAGTTTTGCAGCCTGTTTCCCTGGAAAAATGAAGAATGTTGCCTTCTAAGCACAATACTGGTCAGAACCTTGTCCTGCAGATGAGGCCAGAAATATTTTAGGTGTCTCATACCTCAGACTGATATCTCCATTAGTCTGAACACTAGTTTTTTTGTCTGGGCTAGGCAAGCTTAAAAAAAGAGGAACGTGCCACTGAAGAGTCAACCTCTGTCCCTTCAGTCTTCCAAGAACAGATGAAAGTAGGAATTCTTAGGAGAAAATTCTGCTATTAGGAAAGGCATCACCCATCCTTACAATTTGAATAGAGAATATAGATTCTGAAGAGAGAAAGGTTTAAAATTTGTCAGATAACACAGGACAGTTCTCTGCTGAGCGCAAGTTATTGGAATTGTTGTACAAAGGGAGTCAGGTTTCTCAGTGCTTTGTGTAAGGAAGCTAGACACTAAAGGGAGGGCTACCTTCTTTGCATGAGATACTTGCAAGTGTAAGTCCTAATAGATGCATAGTCATGTATCGAAAAACAGGGAGAGAGACACAAGGAAAGAAAAAAATCAGATCACATCTTGTTACTTTTTGTAGCAGAAGGCCTAAATCTACTGATGCGAGGATTTCAGCAAACTACGGACTGCAGATTCTGCCACCACAGCCGGGTGGGCTGTACATTAACTCAGTAGTTGTCCTGTAGTTCAAATCTCAACTAATAGGGAGCCCAGGAAAAAAACCCAAAAGCTAGCTTTAGTATTGCTAACTGGACAAAAGCAGCATGAACATTATAGTGACAGTCATTGTTTGTCTTTCATATTTGTTCTACTATTCGATTCCTAACTACAGATGTTTTCTCCTTTTTCTTCTCATTTTGCCACCTAAAGAATCTTTTGCTGTTCCTGACCTCAGCAATTCAAGAGGTGACTTCTGCATGCAGTTCATTGATGTTCACCAAAATACTTCTTTTAATATTTGGTTTTAACACAGACTTATTATCAGTTGCTTGCTGTGCGTTTGTCTGCAGTGACTACTCTTTACTAGATTCGCACTGTATTACAATTGTGTATTTTTCTATTTATTGGTCTTCAGATAAGAGAACTGATTGGTTTTGAATGAAATTAGGCTTACATCTGGTTTGCAGCAACCAAATGCAAACTTCTTCAAGGGAAGTTTGCAAGAGAGGATCAAATTCAGTCATTTATGCATGATTCAGCTTGACTTTCCTGTTTTGTTGTTGTATTTGAATGTGGAATGTCTTTACTAATAGATTTTTATCAGAGGGGTGACAGACTATAGAGCTAACAGCGTTTTGTAAAACTAACTTTATAATTCACTTAAGGGGTTAAGTCACTTCTTTTTTTGTTAAAAATTCATGGGTTATATATATACTACGTATATTCTTGGGAAAAAAGGCTGGTTTTATCACCCTAACTAGTTACTCAACAATTGATTAAGAATTTAGCTGCACCAGGGAGACTGTTGACGTTTTGCTATCCAGTTAACACTTTTATACCATTGTGACAACACATTCCATAGGTGACTACAGCTCTTCCCATGTTAGGTGCAATGTCTGAGAAAACGTAAAAGTTCAAGTGTGAATGATGCACTATCTAATGCATGGCATAATGTAAAGTTGTGTTGTGTTGAATGTCTTTTGTGAAACCAGGGCAAACTGCTCTCTGATTAACAAGTAGTCTCCTAATTACAGTGATTGCATTGTCTTAATATATGTATTGACTTCTTATTTCATACTGACTGGAATGCAAGATAGTAATACTACTTTTCTTTTTTCTAAATTAACTTCTCAGGTTATCACTGGGATACATCAGACTGGATGCCAAGTGTTCAGTTGCCAGGTATCCAAGAGTATCCAAATTATGAAGTGGTTGAGGAGTCAGCTCCCCTCTACACAGATCCAAATGCCATCGATACAGACTATTACCCTGGCGGTTACGACATAGAAAGTGATTTTCCACCTCCACCTGATGACTTCCCTGCACCTGATGAGCTTCCACCGTTACCACCTGAATACAGCGACCAGTTTGAGTCAATACAGCCACCCAGAGACATGCCAGCCATAGGTAGCTTGGGTTCTTCTACGAGAAGCAGGCAGAGGTTTAACCTTAATCAGTACCTTCCCCATCATTATCCTGCAGACATGTCAGAACCTCAGACCACAACCAGTGGTGTCAGTGGCAGTTACAGAGAACCCTATGCTCCTTACACGTTAGGGTACAATCAAGACTTTGAGGCACCCACGGTAGACAACATATCCATGTCAGTGTATGCTTCCACAGCTTCCTGCTCTGATGTGTCAGCATGCTGTGAAATGGAGTCTGAAGTCATGATGAGTGACTATGAGAGTGGAGATGACGGTCATTTTGAAGATGTGAAAATTCCTCCACTTGATTCCCAGCAACATACAGAAGTCTGATACACACAACAAAAGTGCCTGGACTTTAACAAACTTTATCAAATCTAGAACAATTTTCAAGAGCTTTTTTATTTTTTTCTGTTTTTTCTCAGCCACAGTGAATGCTTTTGTTTCAGTGAGCTAAACTGGCATGGCAGCATTGGATCATGCAATTCGTTTCACTAAATCATCCTCTTTCCATTTCCTGACCTACTATAATTAGATAGTTCCAAGATTTCCATTGGCTGTGCCATTTCTGAAAGTCTTTTTTGTACTTACATTGTCTGTGTTTGAAAAAATCACATACTTCACCATGTTAGCATGATGCATATATTTATATAGTTCTAATGCAATTAATTTTCTCCTACTTTTTGTAAATGTTATGTACAGTTTTGATTTTAATAGTTTTAACTAGATTTTGTAGATATTTTGTGAAATTGTTTTCCACTGAAACAAGTGGTGTTAGCGTGCCATTAAAAATGAGCACCCTGACTTATAATCAGGGCATCACTGTATGTATTCCCTCAAAAATTAAGGTTTGACATTTCATTCCAAAACATTCAACATATTCACACAATTTCAATTGTACATACGTTAGGTCTGATATTTTTCTGGGACAGCTATATGGAAATGTCTTAAATGGGTTGCTGTATTTTAGAACTGTAAACATTCTTTTCCCTTCTTGGAAAGTGTGTTGGGGACCCTCTCCATACCAGTTTAGAACCAAAACCACCATGACACAGTTTTTATAGTGTCTGTATATTTGTGATCCAATGGTCTTGTAAAGGTTTTTACTGAAAATTACCATTAGCCAGTCTTTCTTACTGACAATAAATTATTAATAAAATACTTTAGCTTTTCTCTGTGTATCTCTATTATATACCATTGACAAAGCATTCAGTGCAGCATTTTATAAGTCTGTATATGTTTTGTACTGTATTAAGTTACTTGCTCCAAGCAATTCGTTTTCCTCTCCTCCAAAATCAGCCTGCAGCTGTGTTAGAGATGCTCACAAGATGGCAGTGTGTGTCTGCTTAATGATGTTTTTAAAAGTAATCGGGCCACTCTGAATAAAGATTGATGGGTACCAACCTGCAGTAGCGTTCTCGGTAGTTTGCATTTTTCTTTAAACATATATAATCAGCTATGTAAATTACTGAGTATTTTTTATGAAGTCCCAAAAAATATACAAAATTGCTCAAGATCTTTAAAGCAGTTTCTCCCCTCCTTAAGCACCTAAATAGTTATTTTCATGACTAGTTGTCCCATGATTGTGCACCTTTATGCTGAAATGTTTGTGCTAAACACGTTGGTTTTATGCAATTATATTTCAATTGCAGTTTCTTACATGACGTTCATGCTAGAAGCTTACCTTGAAGAAGTCAAGATGGGATACAGTTTGCTTGTGTATTATTCAGATGCTTTTCTGACTAGAAAAGAACAAAGCCTTTAACAGAGGTCTCTAGCATAAATTTGCTCTGATGGCAAGCCAAAGGAATAATATAACTGGGTCTTCTGCCTCTTGCTTCAGGGATGCATTTTAAGTTTAGACTTCCTGGCACATTAGTGCATTTTTAATATAGCCTGGAATCCTTTCAGCTTCCCCTCCATTTTGTTCCTAAAGTGTTTTTTTTTGTGTCATAAAATTCTGTATCCTGAAAGTAGAATATTAGATTCAGTCATGAGTGCTAAGCCTCAGCCTTCCACCATTTAGCAGAACAGGGTACTGGATTTCTATTTGGAGTGCTATTTATGTACAAAACGGAACAACTCCCAGCTTGGCAGCTGTATAGTGGAAATGGATGGATTACAGAACAGAGCCAAAGAGCCAGGCACAGATATTAACTATATTAACTTGCCCATATGTAGGTAAGTCATGAGATTCTTATGCAAAAAGGCTAAAAAACCGATAGGAAAAACATTCTGGCTGTTTGCTGTGATCTTCACCCTGATAATTAAGAGCTTTTTGTACATCAGCTTGAGTGTTAGTATTTTCTTATTTAATAACATTAGAAGAATCTTGCGGTACTGTGAATAGAGGGTATCACATACTGTAGTAATTCACATCACTGCTTAAGGCCTATCTTGAGCTATGAAGGTTAAATTTCCTGGCAGTTCTGCTCAAGATTCCTTAATACTGCTTCTCAGTAGGAATGAGCCCCAGGAGTCACCCAAGAGGAAACGCTGCACAGATTTGCATAATTTCTGAGTTTATAAGGATTCCCAGTAAAGATAAAAGCCTGCCCTACATATACATTTTCTAAGTTGCTCACTTACAGAAGGAAGGCCTGCAAACAGGTTTTTAAAATTTAAAGGTGTGAAGGCCAGGAACATTAACACTTAAATATACTTTATTCATAGTACTGTGAACTGAAGGCTTACATAGGTCATGCTGAAAAAGAACAATGTCTCTACTCTACAATGAAATTCCAAGTCAATGCAAGAAAACGTTTAGTTGAAAGTATCACATTACCTTTTCCTTCACAGGAACTGTGCTGCTAGGCAACACACAACACCCAGGTTACACTTCACAGCAGAAGACAAAGCAGCACCATATCAGTCACTTACAGAAATAGCAAGCACTTTCAATTCCACAACAGCTTTGCAGTTGGTGAGTAAAGCCAGACCAGGTTAGACAAGTACTCCCTTTGTAGGCGCTTTTATCCTAATTCGGGTTCGGTAAGTGCAATTAAATCTGCTTTCCCAGACAGAGCTACATCAATGCACCAGACCAAGCTGGTGGCATTTTAAACCCAATTAAAACTGATACAGCAGAGCATTGCCTTTGACTCAACAGTAATCCAAGACATTCAAAAACATTGGCCAGGTGATTTAATTTATAAGACAAACATGTTAAAATAGGGAATTTTAGTGAAATCACACACATACTAATCCAGTGTTCATCTGTCCTCACAGCAAGAAGTTCTATGTTCAGACATAGTTACACGCATTTCAATTTGTGCCCATCGCTTATCCTGCCCTAAGGCACCCCTGAGAAGAGCCTGCTTCTGTCTTTACATCCTCACATTAGGTACTTATAAACATAGTAAGTTCCCCACTGAGCCTTCTCTTTTTGTCCAAACTGAGCAGCTGGTTCTCTCAGCCTCTCATATGAAAGAAGCTTCAGTCTATCATCTTACTGGCCTTTTGCTGAACTGTAGTCAACTCCTCTGTGGAAGTATTTTCTTCTCTTTTAAAATACTTACAAGCTAGTAGAATTTCAAGTTTTAGTAAGCAGATTTGAGTCAAGTTCATAGTTGTTTTGTCCATTCTACATTTGGAGTGCATGAAATGTGTCAAACAAACTGCAATTCTACCTAATTTAGGAGTAATTGAGGCAGAAGCAAGAGACAACCCTATAAAACGTTCAGTCAATATTTAGCATCCACACCTGGTTTGAGAACTCCAGGATTGCAGCATATACATTTAGTAAAAGGAACAAGACCAGGTTTTGACTTCTTCAAGGATATTTAGTCAGAATGTTTTCCTACTGTTCCCTGTTCTACCCATTGCCCCCATGAAACAGGTATTTCCAAAGAAACCGCATCAAAAGAAAATTCCTGCTCTGCCCAAGGGAAACAAATCTAAATCCACTCAAGTGAAAGAAGGCATGAAATCAGTCTCTTAACTGCAAGACACAAGACCCACTTTATATTGGAGTAGGAGGATAAGAGAGAATGCACTACTTCCACCTTGAATCTATCTGTACAACCTTTAAAGGAAGACAGCTGCAGGGATCAGTCTGTTTTGTCAGGGGTCATGACTGACACCTGTCTGCAGAAGATACCAGTGCTGAGTAAGTGCAGTTCACCAAAGTGCCTCAGACAATTTCCATCAAGGCCTTGCCCTTGGAGGAGCCATACTGAATCCCTTGAATTACTTCCCTGTGCCTTTAGCACAGCTTCTAGGAGGATCTGTTCTGTGACCTTCCCAGGCACAGAGGTGAGGCTGACAGATTGATAGTCCCCAAGGTCCTTCTTTCTACCCTTTTCAAAGGTAGATAGGCACAATGTTTCCCTTTTTCCAGCCACCTGGAACTTCACCTGACTGCCATGACTTTTCAAATATCTTGGAGTATGACTTGGCAACTATATCCGGTAGTCCTGAAGGAATTGATTGATGTATCTCATTGGGTACTATAGACTTACATACATTCAGGTTCCTTAGGCGATCACAAATCAGATCTTTACTCACAGTCAGAGGCACTTTGCTTCCCCCGTCTCCATCCTGCTGTCTGTCCTCTGGAGAGGTGTAGGAAGAGAAATGGCCATTGAAGGCTGAGGCAAAAAAGTTGAGTACCTCAGCCTTTCCCTCATCCATATTTACCAGTTTACCAGCTTTCTATGATGGAATGACAACATCAATGGACAAGGGAAGGGCTTCAGATGTCATTTATCTGTAAAGCCTTTGATGTGATCCCCCATAACATCCTTCTCTCTAAATTAGAGAGAGATGGATTTGATGGGGAGACTGTTAGGTGAATAAGGAATTGGTTGAATGGTCACATCNTAGGCGATCACAAATCAGATCTTTACTCACAGTCAGAGGCACTTTGCTTCCCCCGTCTCCATCCTGCTGTCTGTCCTCTGGAGAGGTGTAGGAAGAGAAATGGCCATTGAAGGCTGAGGCAAAAAAGTTGAGTACCTCAGCCTTTCCCTCATCCATATTTACCAGTTTACCAGCTTTCTATGATGGAATGACAACATCAATGGACAAGGGAAGGGCTTCAGATGTCATTTATCTGTAAAGCCTTTGATGTGATCCCCCATAACATCCTTCTCTCTAAATTAGAGAGAGATGGATTTGATGGGGAGACTGTTAGGTGAATAAGGAATTGGTTGAATGGTCACATCCAGAGGGTAGGGGTCAACATCTCAGAGTTACGTCACTTATGCCCATCAAGTAGTGTCCCTCAAGAGTCTGTATTGTGACCAGTGTTATTTAATATCTTCATGACATAGATGAAGGAATCAAGTGCTCCCTCCCCAGATTTGCAGATGACATCAAGCTCAATGCTGTGGTTGACACACCTGAAGGATAGGATGCCATCCAGAAGGACTTAGATAAGGTTAAGATCTGGGCTCATGGGAATCTTATGAGGTTTAACAAGACCAAATACAAGATACTGCACCTGGATTGGGGCAAACCATGGTATGAATACAGCTGAGGGATGAACAGAACAAAGGACTTCGGGGTGCTGATAGATGATAGGGTGGACATGAACCAGCAATGTGCACTTGTGTGGTGGTTTAGGACCACTTTTATCATCTAGGGGGCAGGTTCAATAAAGGTGATGGAAAACTGAATAGACTTGCAGCAGGTGAACAGTTTATTACAGGGGGTTTAAATTAGGGAAGTAGGGATAACCCACAGGGACCCCAGGATTACACAAAGGAACACCCGACATGCAGGGGAAAAAAAACACAAAAAGGGAAAAAAACAAATAAAAAGAAAGGGAACTGCTCCTTTCAGCTAAATGACTAGCCGAAAAAAAGCAGTGGAGAAGGGTAGGAAAAGCTGTCTCTCCCTTCCCTCTCTCTCTGGAAGCACTTACGGCCCTTCAGTCTCTCTGAAAAACACAAAAAGAAATGAAAACAACTCCCTCCCACCATCTCTCTGAAGGGTTACTTGCTTGCCAAGCTGGAAATGGCTCTCGTGCTGAGAGAAATGGGTGGAATCG
>VXBA01002738.1:474678-574451 GCA_013399895.1 Serilophus lunatus
TAATTTTTTTCTCTTTTTTTTTTTTTTTGGTATAGGATTTGGATCACTGCTACTCTTACCAGGAAATAAAACCAGTGTACCACTACTACGCTGCTTATTAAGAAGCCACAGAATTACAAGTAACACTTGAACTGCCCTTTAGATAGCGCAGATGGCATGCCAGCCTGAATTAGTGAAACTGGATATTATCATGGTTGCCCAGTACACAAATTAGCAAGGGAAACTATTCTCTGGGGAACACAAGCACATAAAGACTTAAAGGTAATGTGCGTGCAAGCTGCAGTCATAGCCAAAACATAGGATCTGATGCTGAATGATACTGGGCAGATGAAAGACACACAGGGGACCACTGATGCCATCTGAAGATCTGAAATACAAATTGCAAAACTGGGAGCTAATCATCTGTTCTGACACATCTAGAGCAATACTACCTTTCTGATTAATTTTATTACCAAAGCAGCAAGACAGTAAGGGAATTGAAGTCTGAAGCTGATCCATAATATTCTGTGAAGCATCTAAAAAGTATTTCTTCCTAGCTAGAATGAAAATATAAATGGATTCCGAAATTACAATTTCTCTTTAACCTGTGATCACAATACCAGCATGGTTCCTTGTGCTTGAAGGATTGTTTCAAAGATGTCTCTGCTATTCTGATTTTACTATCAACTTTAGAACTTTCCCAAATGAACTGTCAGCCTCTCAGTCTGAAGAAGCCTGCATCCAGCCTTTCAGTCTACATGACTGATTGCGCTCAGTGTTACTTGGGTAGGGGAAATACCCAAGACAGTACTCAAAAGAACCAGGATTACAGAACATTGTTCAAACTGAAGTTTGAACTTCAGTGCATCTTGCTGTTCGCATGCCAATACACTTCTGGTACACCTGCAGAGAGGGGTCCCTCCTCTCACTTCAAAGAATCAGGCATTAGTAAGGGTGAAAAAAGTGACCATATTATTCCTCTGAGGTAACAAGGATCTAAAATGAAAAGCAAATTAATAAAGACTTGTCATAAAATTACCACACAGAATCCTGACTGCTGCCCAAACTGACTGGAGGTGAGCATTAGAAAGCATAGTTTTCAGTCCAGATACTGCTTCATTAAACAGTTTTGAAAAGCTTGATGTCACATCTTCTCCAGGATGGTAATAAAACCAACATAAGGAAGTCACAGTGAGAACTGGACTAACATCCATTCCTTCATCATGCTTACAGACAACTTCTCCACCTCCTTTTCAGAAAGCTTGATTAGAACATAAGAGATTTTATCCCTTGGCCAGTCTGGCCTCTCATACAGCCCTCAGAGCAGCTCAGCTTTTTGCAAGATTCACACTTCCCACATAACTCCAGCCAGACAAGCAGGCCTTTTGCAGCTCACCTCTCCTGGAGGCATTACTTTTATCAAACCTTCTCCCCTCTGACTGTTGCCAATTAAAGGCTGTGCCAACCTTGCCATGTCCTCACATTAATCCTACCCATTCCTCAGGTTCAGTGCAGGGCACTGAGGACACATACTCTTACTAATCCCTTCATATCAACATACAATATTTAGTGCAAAGCTTCATAGGAGTAAGTTTTCAGCAAGGAAAGATGGAGGCAGGAAAGCCAAACAGCATTTCAGGGGTTTGTGGTTTCAATTACACACAGAAGAAATAACAGGCCTTTTACCATCAGGATTGTGCACAAGCAGCTCAAAAAGCAACCGTAAACTAAAAGTGTAGCCCTTTGCCTTATTAGTCATCTAAACAGACAGAAGCTGATGTCAGAATGAGACAGACTAATTCCCTTCCAAATATATACACTGCAGCTTGCTTAAAGCCTCTGTGCATTTCCTTCAACCATGACCCCACTGATCAAACTCCCACCCTGGCTAATCTCCAGCTTGAACACACCCCTCTTGCTACTCTGTGTTTGCAGTCTTCACTGAACAATAAGCAAAATCAAATTATCCTTGAAAATTTACCCCCCAGTAAATCTCCTTCTTAGTCTCATCTAGCTTGTTAAAGAAATTGTCTTCCTACAGTTACTTCAGATAAATTTGGGTCAACAATAACAACATTTTTAACGTACATATTTGTTTGTTTAAAGTTTCCTTTCTTAAGTTATTCACCTTTGTTTATTCCTCACCATATATAGTGACTCTTAGAATCAGGCTGAAAGTTCACAAGTTGCCAGTTCTGTCAGCCAGTAAATAAACCTCTAAAATCTAAACATCAATTCTCTTGTGGTGACTGATTCAGCTTCCAAAACATACAGTACACTGGTCTTAACAGCACATTTTCTTTCACACCAGATATGTTGTACAGTTGCACATAACCTCAAATGCAGAGCAGTCTTCCTGCATTGGCAAACTAATAGCTGTAACCAGCATAGTATTTGTATAGTATGTGTTCTGAAGTTGTTGCTTTATTTAGAAGACAAAATATTACACCAAAGTATTTCTGGAGGTTTTTTTCTTCTCCATGCATATTTTTGTGTGTGCATGATGACATTTCTTTGGTCTGTAAATAGTTTGTTTGTCCACATCATTTTTTAAACATGCTGCATTGCTCAGTGAGAGGTACCTCAGGTTTTCTTGGCTCTTTGCTGTAATTGCTAATTCTCTGGTCCACCATAAAGGATACCTGTTTACTGTATTGTAACAAGACCATTAAGGGTGCACAATGAATACATATTTAGAGAGAGAGAAAATTGCCTTGAAAAACAAATACAAAGATGGAGGTGGAAGAAAGGCTACAGCAGTAAGAAACAGTCCACTAAAAAGAAAGCTAAATCAACCAGGAAAGACACAAAAATGAGAAAAGTTTCTAGAGCGCTAATGCTTAATAACATGTAATTGCAAGGGACAGCTACATCATGTAGGGAGAAACATCATTTTTTCAAGCTTTTGGCTATCATGTAACTTCTTTACAGTTAAGTTGTGCCCGGCTGGCTTAATTTACAAGAAAGGATACAGAGCTACGCTAGGAGACAGTCTTACAAAATACATGGATGCTTTATTTTCAGGGTCTCCCAAAGCTGCTAAAAAAGAAGTTTCATAACATAAAAAACCCCCCAATAACAAACAAACAAAAATTCTCCAAAAAACCACAACCCTCCAACAAATAAAACCAACAAAAAAAACCAAACTGCACACAAACACACACACACACACACACACACCCACACCCCGACCAAACAAAAGAAAAATACAGCCCTGGAGGTGACCAGACATAATGAAGAACATGTGAGAATTCTTGTCACCAAACATAACCACTGCACTACACTGAAGTACTGGTTAGCACTGGCTGGCTCTGTTGCTCTTCCCCTCACCTCCCACTGATAAATCCAACTCCCCACCTCTCCACTGCCTCCTGCTTGTACAGCCTTCAGCATTCCAATGAACCAAACCAAGAAGTTCATAGGAGATCCCAGTTAAACTTACTGACAAAACCCATGTACTCCATTTCCCAAGACAGTTTGTTATTTACCTGTGGAGGAACAGACAGGGCTAAAAGAACAAAGGTGATTACAGGGCAAAATGTTAATTCTCATTTCCTTACAATCAACAATATTGTGTATGTGGCACTCTATACTAAACCACAGAAACATTGCTATGATTCTGTAAGCCACTGATATTTTGGAATTGTTTTCCTACCTTTCATAGGTATCTGACTAGAGAAGATACATTCTCTTCTTTACTTCTCATTTCCCTTATTTCAAGCACTCATTCCTCCTACTAACTTGTAACTATTGAGAAGTCTTTGTCATATTCTTCTACCGTAAAGCAAGATATTGTCTTCTCTTTAAACACAACATCTGTAAACCATCAGCTCCTTCACTAGAGTCAAATTGTACTTCACCTGCCTTCTCTTTTTAAGCTAGTAAGTGCCTGTCCCGTGACAGGAGGCTCCACTGATGCAGAAACCTAACTACAGTAAGACATTAGGCCACTCTAGATATAGCATAGAACAAAACATGCACTCCTCAAGAAATCTTGACACTGAACTCAGATGTTCTTTCCTAGAATCAGGACACCAAATTTTGCTACATTGTGGGCTCTGAGTCATCTTACCACAGCAGGGCCTCAGAGTTCCCATGTGCAATCCCACAGCTCCCCTGTGAACCTCCAGAAAGACAATTTTCCCCATTGCTGGGGAAGGCAACAGGCAACCTGGCAGTGCAGGTTCTCTGGATTGTCTGTGCCTCAACCCAAGCTGGTTGCTTCTTCAGAGGTCAGTAACTCCTCTTGCCTGGATTTCTAATCAACACTAGGCTCTACAGCCTGTTCTGTATAAGCCCGGGATTCTCCTCTACTTGCTAGTTTACATATATGTCCAAAACAAAATTGCACATGGTGTTCTTATTGTCTGAATTCTAAATAGAGTTTGGAAAAAGCAAATATACATAAAAAAATAAAAATCTCTTCCTCCCCCAGTCTTTTGTAGTACCCATTGCAGACAGCATGTTATGTATTCCTTATTTTTCAACAGACTGGAAATATGTATCATCATCTTTATTACACATTTTGAGTCCACTATCCTGAAATTCATCTTGCCCTTCAATGACAACATTATTTTCTCGGCTGCTTTTTTCAGCTAATCTCTGAAATAAGCCAGTGTTGTACAGCTACAGCTCACAACACATGCTCATTAAAGGCAATTCCACACTTACACCCAACATGGCCATGCAAATACAGGTTAACCAGTACAAAGACACACAGAAAAGAAATATTAAACAGCTAGTGACTCAACGGAGGGGAAAAAAAAAACACAAAACAAGAACAAAAATGCAAGGAAGGATAGAAAAACACAAAACAATAAAAAACCAAAACCAACCAACCAACCAACCAAAACCCCAAACCAAACAAAACAACCCACAAACAAATAAACAAAAAAAAACTAACAAAAAACTCCAAGCCAAACAAAAAAAACCCCAACATTATTATTATTATCACCCCAAAAACATTATTTTCAAATGTGGAATTTGGTCACACATTGAAGCATTTATAACAATACTGGAAAAACATACTCACTACTTCAGAATGCAGTCCTCTAAATCTAGGTTGTGTCTCCTATGCACAAAAAGTAAAGCATAGTTTCTCTCTGAGCTCATCAGTAGCAGATATGCCTGTGAGGAAAGTGTAACAATTTTGCCCTTACTGTTCTCTCAACAGTTTTCCATTTTCTCTTCCTATGCCACGTGGTAGAAGAGCCCCTTACATTCAGTGATTGTCATTGCCGCAAAAACCGTATCAGGAAGACCATGGTGGGGGAAAGTGTCTCTGCTCCCTCCCTTAAAAACCACCCATGTTTTAGCCCTGCTTCTGTGATGTAAGGATCAATTCCATCAGATCTACTGTTTTTGTATGCAGACTTCACTAGACTGGGAACAGCATATACTTAACTCAGGCTTCCATATTCAAGAATATCTAAAGAAAAATCTTCTCCTGCTGATGCCTACAAATTTAACTGTCTGCAAAAAAAAAAAAAAAGCATGACAATAGGAGAGACAGGCCTGGAAACAGTTCCACTAACTACTGGAAGTGCGACAGCAAAATCCGGAAAGGAATTTTCATTTGAAAAAATTCACATTATAGATGACAAAAAACATTGAAATAAGAAAAACATTGAAATAAGAAATGTGACATCAGCTGCATTTAAATTTCTGCTACTCAATATACATATAATTACACAAGAGACATGCATCAACGAAATAAAAGAATACAGAACAGTGCTAAGGATTTTATGAGTCATTCATTCAAATTACAACTCTGCACTGTTTCTTGGGTTTAGTCCTTAATAATTTTTAAGTATCAAAAGACATGTCAGTCCCTACACTAAGATAGCTCAGTGCTACATGGTGAACCTTCTTAGTGATTCTTGAGGGACCAGTAGCACTGACAAAAAATTTACCAACATGCGTAAGACAAATATACAGCAAACTAAGCCTGACATTTGTTTTATTTGGACAACACAGAGCTATGTCAAACTAAGTTATATTAATAAATAACAGAAAAATCTCAGCCCATAACTTAGTGAATGTTGTTGTATCTTAGCAAGAATATGTATGGGAAAAAGAGTACCTTCAACTTAATACAATCAATAAGTGAAAAAAGAGCATCTTTTTATTAACTTTTGATCTTCTCTCTATACTAACAGTTACCGATAATTATAACAGATTATATTTTTTGTTCATTTTCCTATCTCGGATACTTTATGACAGACAAACAAAACTCATCATAAAGTACATGCTAAACCAAGAAATACAGAGACCAGGGCCTGAATGACCATGCCTGGAAAGAATCAAAGCGAGAGATACAAATAACTCTCATATGCTAGGAGAGCCAGTTCTTCATAAGTAACAAATCCATATGTCAGGCACAACGGCGGATATATTTCTGTATGATAGGTCAACCTGTCAATCCATTTTCTCATATAAGGAAAAACTTACAACACCTGAAACTTGTCAGACAAAAATAGAAGGGACGGTTAATAGCAGTGAAAGAAGCTCATAGAGATCATATACAAAGACACATGAATATATAATGAAATACTTTAAAACTGAGACTCAAACAAAATAACATTTTGCGAACTTCTCTCAGAAGATTAAAACAAAAATTACAAAACCCCAAACCAACTAACAAAAAAGCCAAAACCAAAAACATGCCACATCAAAAAAACCCAAAACAAACCCAACAAAAAAAACCCAGCAAACACACACACGAATCTTCAAACTTGTATTGGCAGGTTTTGTGACATTTGTTTTACTTAGTTTTGCTTTATTCAGCAAACAGCCTTTTGCTTATTGTATTTTGGATCATTTCTTCAAGACAATTTTTTTTTAAAAAAGTAATCTAATTGAAAAAAAACCCAGCTAATAATACTAAGTAAATTTTGTCACAAAAATAGTACTTTGTTGAAAATATTATGCATCATTTGAAGAGTGAAAACCTTTCAGATTTGCTTTCAGATTATTTTTCCCCCCATAAAATCACAAGAGTTCTTCATTTACAAAGAAATAGCTGCACATTCAGCTGTCTCAATTAAAACATTTTAAGTATTTTATCTGAATTCTTTATTAGTCAGATAGTTGCTCACCAAAGACAATTTAAAATTAATTCAGTCATTAAGTAAATTGCTAGGTCACTAGATATAGAAATTTTCTCAATAGATTAATTAAAAATAGTAATAACTACCACTCATACATGCCAGCTGTAACCTCAAGCTACACTCAACGATGAAAAAGCAAGCCATTTCCACCTCCATTGCTGTCTTTTTGTGTCAGCTGAATTTGCTACAAAAAAATAAAGGAGGGTTTTCTTCTTTGACCATTGTTTTGATCCATTAACTAAATGAAAAGCCCTAGTTTATTTCATATACAACAATGAACAGTGAACATTCATCAAATAAGTCAGATGGAATTAACACAAGGAAAATCAGTCTTTTTAGGGGATGATATGTTTATATGATGTCCCAGTTACTGGAGTTTAATACCACTGGAGTGTTATTATGTATTTCCCTCCCCCTTTATATAGTATTAAAAAATATACAATACAAGTTTGGAAATCTTTCTTGTTAAAGGCTCCATTTTTTCATCATCTCTTGTACAATTAAAAAATACAACTCGCCATCACTGTCATTCATTTCTTGCAATGGGCTGCAGAACAGCCTTCACACATAAATAGGGGGATATCACAGCAATCAGAGTCAAAATGTTGGTCGCTCATTTTCAACAAAGAAATTGCACTTTTGTTCCAAAATAAATCCAAAGGATGTGTGCACCTTTCTAAGAAATTACAATGATATAAATATAGCTAAAATCTGCTATGGAATTCTAAAGTAAAAAAGCTTCTCTCAAATGGACCATAACACCAATTTCAGTACTAATTGAGGTAAATTCCATAAAGTCAGTGCATGCACCATACAGTATCATAGCCACAGAATTTATTCAATGTCCCAGATCAAATAAAAAGTATATCAAAGCTTTATATCATGTTTTATTATATTTAGATTTGAAAACAAGCCTAAAAGCAGTACGTCTTTCCATGAAGGTGATCAAAGTTATATGAAGATTGTAGAGATCTTATAAATGGCAGAAAATTCCAACTTTAGAGAACATACCTTCAGCAGACCTAGTAGCAAAACACTGCTAAAGTTCATCAGTCATGTCAACAAAGTAGCTGTAGATATAATCAACATAATTGAAATGTATGGTACTAAAAATTGCTGGCAAATATGTAACTTTAACTAGCACGGATAGCTTTTGAATGCAGTCTGTGCTTTCACATTTAGGTTATTCCCACAGAATTTTTCATAGTTGAAGTCTCACAAGGTAAAAAATTTAGATACAATGAAATTGGTAGCACAAAGCTATGATGGACTGAAATGTTGTTGTGTTTTAAACACTGTCAAAATCATAGAAAGCCTTTTTTTTCAGGCTACAAGGAAGCAACTGCCTGTCTGCGAAGCACCCCCTTCCCCAGTATGCTTCCTGACTGGAATTTGGACTGCGAAGGAGAAACTTGAGATCACACTATTGTCTTATCACCTTAGGTCTGAGGAGAAGTAAACAAGGCTCATCGAGTGGTGGAGGAGGAGGGTTTTGGGAATGTGACGATGAAATCTCTCCACACCGAACACCTGCCCCAGGGGAATCACAAGACACAGTTCATTTTACCTGGAACAAGGTGGATCAAGTGTGACAGAGTGATGTAGGACTGACCACTGACTTCAGTAAGATCTTATGGCCTCCCATCACCACTTCAGCTTTTTCCTGAACAGATATAGGAAATAAGACAGTTTTGTCTTACATGCTCCAAATAATGATAACTGTCTCAATATAGAGGGTATCCTGACTGGCAGTTTCATAAAAAATGGCAAGTTCCTACTCGGAAGGCAGAATTGCCCTCTAACACGTCATTGCTTCTGAAATACGTATTCAAGTACAAGAGTAATAGAGACAAAATTTCTATTTTCTGGCTGTATTGTACCTTTTCCACATATAGGAAACATTTCTCAGAGCTGTTACTTGTCTTTTTGAAGAGCACTGTACTCAAAACACAAAGGTGTTTTTTGGTTACTGAGCAATACTAAATGTTTTCAATCCTCTCCAAAGGACCTCTGATGTTTTACTTGTTCAGTCATTTGAGGAAAATATTGCATTTGGTGACTTTGAGATCCCTGAGAAAATTAAAAAATCTTTGCTGACCTCATGGTTTATTTTGTGGTTAGGTTTTATATTGACACAACTCTTAACTACCTGAGGATACTAATATAATACTAATACTATAATACTAATAGGGATAAAGACTGCTGCATCACAGTGAGAAGAAATTATGAGAATATGGCAGAAATTGTCACCTGTTGAAAGCAGTAAGAAAAATTAATATAAAGAGCTGCTGAGCAGCACACAACTGCCACCTCAAATAAAATTAAAATACAATTTCATGTTTCCAGCACCTATCTCTTCATAAACATTCTGTCCTTCTAGAATTTAAGAAACTGCTCATAGTGGCATAACACCTGGAAGATTTAGTGGAAGTTGTGTAATTTTCACGGGCAAATGGGGAAGGTGAATCAACATCATGAGCCCTATTGTCATCTACAAATTGTATCTGAGCCTACTCTAGGTATATTATGGCGGATGGCGGGGGGGAGGGGGTGTGTGTGTGTGTGTGTGAGTAAACAGAAACCCACAAACGAAAAGTCCCAAACCTAGAAGCTGTTATTTGTAAACTCAAGACCGAAAAGGTTTCTGGAAACACTGCAGACAAATCAAACTCTTTTAAGATCTCTTCCTTGTTTTGCTGATGATATTCTATTTGAAGAAAATTGCTCAGTCCATATTTGCTGAAAAAAAAGTTTAAAAGCAAATATGTTGCTGATTCCTTTTTTGTGAGATTCTGTATTATCAAAACCACTCAATATTCATTACAGCTTGCAATGATTTCAAAGATTAAGTCTTAGCGTTTTTCCATCAGTTCTAATTGCACATGATCCCACATTTCTTAAAGGGCCCATTGTGAAAAGCTCCATAGCATTACATCATGGAATTGTGTCATCACCATTTCAATCAATTTTTTCCCACTGATTTCAATAGAGTATTAACAGCCTAAAACTAGAATATTGACTACACACAACAATCATATTCATCCATCAATCAATCCATCGTAAGCATTTTAACCTTTTCCAATCCCCTAGACTCAGCACCCCACCCTACTCTACCCGTGGCTCATTCTCATCTAGTTTTATGCCAAAGATCACCACTATCAATTCTTAGCATTCATTTCAACCGTTTCCATTTTAACTTCTTTATGCAGTCTGTGAGGCTGTATGTATTCTTCTGCTTTTCTACACTTCGTAAGAACTTGGATTTTAATACTTGAAGCTTTACTACAGTCAGTTCATTTTCTAGTCCTTTTCCAGTTCAGTGATTTCAATTCAAGACATGTCCCCTGCCTTCCCCATATTTAAACAAAAGGAAAGCCAAAGAAAACATTCACTCAAACTGACAAAACAGTCATATAAGAGAATACAAGGGAATATTGAAAGGTTTTAAAATTGCTGCCAAGAAGGAAGAAAGCAAAAACACACAGTAGCAGAATATTCAAAGGCGAGTATAACAACATACAACAAGAAAGTAAATGTTATTTCTATTTTAAACCATTCTGTATTCTCTGTTAAAGGAATATGCTGTTTCCCTGATTGTAACAGATTCCTGTACAGAAAAAAGAAAAAGCCACCCAAATTTAAATGTTAAGTAGACAGGCCGCATTTGGTCAGCATAATGAGAACACCAGAGAAATGGGTGGCCTAGAAGCAGTATGAACTTCAGAGTTTTCCAAATGAAAAAAGCACTGTAGCAGCATATAAAAAGAGGCAATGGCCTTGCAAGAAAAGAACACCAGCTGAGAATGTGCAGGTACATTCTACACTGGCTTTTGGCAGAACTTTAATTTTACTGCAAGAGCATTTCAACTTCTACAGTTAATGCAAGTTAATGGTATGTACCAGGAACTGCGGATTTGTGCCCAGAGAGAAGGGCAAAGAGTGACGTTGTCATGACGCTAAAAAGTGCTAGTGTCATCAAAATTCCTATTCTTAACATTTTAAATGCAGATCTGAAGGAAGAAAAAGGCAGTCACAAGTAATAAAAAAGTTCTGTTTCCTCAGTGCACGAGTATGTGTTTATACAGACTGTCCCCTGTCTAGCAGGTTTGCTCGTTACTAGACTGCTAACATTTTGGATAAACCTACATCATTCGGGTCTCAAAAGCAGTTGTTAGGGACCAACGTCCTGAAGAATCACAGGACAAAGAAATGAACAGAGCAAAGAAATCAGAAGTACAGTCTGAGGTAAGCGACTTCACTCTAATTATATGTAGCAAGTTAGGCCCCCTCGATCACTAGACGCACTGATTTAATACAGTATCGGAGGCACCGATGACAAAGATGAGTATGCTCACTCACCAACTCTGGTGTGAGACTATGGGCTTCAAAAAGTATCAGTCTCTAATTAGGATTTATAGCCCTGAACCTTTCCCACTCTCATCCTCCAAGTCCATAATTTGCTCCAAAATAATAATTAAAATCAAAATTGAGGTAGTATGCTTTAAAGAGTCAGCTACAATACACAGCATTGCACATTCCTACCCTAAAACATAGATCAGCCAAGACTGACTACCTCTTCTGCTTGCAAAGTTTCAAAGATAATTTTATAATCATCCTGGAGAATACTTTAACAATTATATAACATGCTATTCTGCAACGAGAAGTTACTATTTCTTCTTTCTGAGGCCATTTCATATTGCAGAAGAAGAGAGTATTAAAGCAGAAAATAGTCCTAGAACATAGTTCCATTTCTAAGGAACATGTCTCCCTGTCCTAGCCATATGGTGAATGGCATCTCACCTTAGAAACCCCAAAGCCAGCAGCAGAAGCAGACTATGTTTCACAAGAACTGCGCTCCCTGAATGCAAAAACTATGCTCTAAGGCAGTGCTGAATGAACAACTAAAGAGCTGGCACATTTCCCATCAATCATCTGCTCAAAACTGATACTCACAGAGAGGACACAGTTTACAGAGACACCACAGACTGTAAGTGAGAAAAAACCACTGAAATAGAAGACTTGTCACACAGATACAGCAGGGAAAGAAATCTGCACTTCACAAAATAAAACATGAAATTTCAGCACTCAGAATCATTCCTCTAAAAGACAGAAGGAACAGCAGCCAGGTTCACTTGTACTGAAGCATCACAACCAATGGTCTGATGTAATGAAAAGTAGGTATCTCCTACCATGGGATGAGCTGCAACAAACCTGCTGCCACACCAGTTTTACTATTGAGGAAGTGGAATTGCCCCACTGGTGTATCAGCAAGATTTGTGCACTAAACATCAGCTGTCAAGCTAAGTTTTTGAGGAAAACCAAGTGACTGTGTCAGTGTGCTGGCAGAGAAGCCCAAGAGGCTGGCGGATGAAATGGTGAAGATGACTCAGAACACCACAGTGAAGAGGAATTATGAGTTTCTTTTCTTTCCTAGAGTGCCCAAGGACCAACAGCATCATAACTGTTCTTCAGCATAACATGGGAATTCTGAAGGTCTCGAAACAGTAAAGAACAGCATCAGACAGAATCTGCACCTGCTTAATTTAATGCATCTGCTTCTACTCTCCACACTACTGCTTGCTACAGAAACACATTGCCACTACCTTTACCTCCTCCCTTTCCAACTTAACTCCTAAGATTTAGTTTCAGATTTCCACTTCAGAAATACTTATTGTGACTGAGCAGAATAAAGTCTGCATTTATGTATTTCATGCAGCTCCTGGGCTTCTCTGAAGGAGAGAAAGGCACCAGAACATAAAGGACAGCTAAAGCTGCTTCTTCACTGCCACAAACACCACAACATACCTCGTTTCAGTACAGCCGGCCTTGGAGGGCTGGCTCCCGTATTTGTATCCAAGTCAGCCCCCTCCAAGATAAGCTGTCAGCAGCCTCCACAGCTATTCCCTCTGATGGAAGAAAACCACACGGTACTGCGGTGAAAGCTTCTCCAGATGGAAGTGCTATGCCTTTTTCCCCCCCACTTCATTCTCTGACTGGCACCAATAATGGCATGCTTTCAGTACCTGATCCTGTTACTGGTCATCTCAGTCCCATCTGGCAGGCAGCCTCCATTTTCTTACTCAGAGAAGCAACTGAATTGCTAATTTCTTCTCATGCTTTCTACATTTTCACCTATTCTTTTAGACAGACGGTGGTCCCTCTACTCTTCTAATATCCCTTGCAGGGTAGAAGTAAGAGCTTATCCACAGGAAAGGTGAATCAGGAGCCAAGGAAAACCAGAGCCCAGGCAGTGCCCACACCAACCAGAGTACAGTCTCACAGGACCTAAGAGCAGCAGGCAGAGCCGGATGCCAACCGCAGGCTCAATTGACAGATAGGAAAAAAAGAAGACTTAGGCCCATCGCCCATTCAGAGAGCCCAGGTGGCATCAACAGAATACAGGACAAGTTCAAGGTCATCTAGGAGACAGAAGAGGCAACAGGCCAACTCCAAACCTCACTCAAAAAAAGACAAATAAGAGCTCTTCTATGATAGACCATACAAGTTCTGTGTTTCTTCATGTAATAAGATCTCTGTCAACTTTGCCGATTACAGAGGAGTCAATTCTGATTTAAATTATTATTATTATGGGGTGACTGGTCCTAGTAGTTTGCTTGTTCTTGTGCCTTGATCTTACGATACTTTCATAATTTAACTTCACCTAGTTATACCTTAAAAACGCTTATGTAGAAAAAGTGTACAAAATGTAAAGACAGAGAGACCAATCCCAGATGATGTAACAGACAGTACCAAACTGCCTCTAAATGTTGATTGGTGTGAAACATCCTGATGTCGTTATAGCTGCTCCTCTGCAGTTTTCACAGCTTGTTTTGGGTGCCATCTGAAAGTCTCTAACTCTCCAAAATATGAGCAAACACCTACGAAACCTTAATGAACAACATTTTCCAGCATGAGGTGTCTCTTTCAAGGTGAGAGGGAGAAAGAGAGGGGTTGTACCATTCCCTAGTGGGGAATGCAAAGGTGGTTCTGGCTGGAGCTTGACACACATCCTAATGTTACCTCCACTCTCCAGGGAGCAAAGCCAGGACATGGCACAGTACAAGACTTCTCAATGTATCATGGCCCTTGTTTGTGCTTGAGTCACTCGGCTCTCTTAGGGTTTTCTGGTAGGACCTCTTCAGTTCCCTTTTCAGGAAGCATTCCCTTCCTTGAGCATTGTTATCACCAGTACAATCAGCCTTTTGTCACAAGACCAAAGTGGAGGAATGAGGCAAACGGTAACAATCCCTCCATGGACCAGATTCCTTTCTTAGAAGCAAAATCCTGGGCTCGTCCTCCTCATCGGTCTACCTTCCGGTTAAAAATATCTGACCTAGGGAAACTTCACAGTTCCCTCTGGGCACCCTGTTCAGTGGAACACCTGTCGAGGTTTACTGAGGACCAGACAGTTTTGCATCTCCACGTGCGCCTGCACTTGATGTGATGCCACACACACACACACCNGTTTTATTCTTCTCCTATAGCTTGATAACCTCCTTGTTATGCACCTACATAGACACATGCACCGATGTGCATGAGGGATGAGGGGATGGTGATGGATGTGGCTGGCAGGATGTGCTCGCCACCCCCCTCCGCCCGGGAGCTGTGGCGCCGCGCTGGGGCGGTTCCTCCTGCAACCTCCCCTGTGGTGCGGGCTGCTGCTCTCCATCTCCAGTGATGGGCTTTGCTCTCCTCAGGAAGCAGCTGGAAGGTATACTCTGCAGTGCCAACACATGTCCCCGGCTTTGTTGTTTATCAGGGCGGGGGCGAAACACGCTGTCGGAATACTGAGTATTTGTCAGTAAGTGATCGAAACCAGCGCTCCCCCACGGAACAAAACTCTCACGTTCACCAGCGGGAGGCTGAGCCGCTGTGCTCCGTGCTCGTCAGAAAACCCTGGGTGAATCGGAAGCTCGGGGTTTCCCTGGCACTCACCGCCTTCGCAGCCCAGCCCAACCCAGCTCAGCTCAGCCCAGCCGCGCGGGTGGGACTGCGGCGTCTGCCGGAGCGGGGGAGCCGCTCTTGCCACCGCCCTGCCTTTTCCGCACCTCTCCGTGGCCGCGGGCCAGCTGCTCCCGGGTCTTTTTGTCACACCCGCCGCCGTCACGTACCGGCTGGTCACAGCGGTGGCTTTGGTTATCCCTCACCTCGGACTGCCACTGGATACAGCCCCGCAACCCCCGGGCGGCTCAGCGCAGGCTGCGGCCGCAGGAGCCCACAGACACTGCCCGGGCCTCGCAGAGACACCGCCCCAGGAGGAACCCCGCGCTCCCGCTGCGGACTCCCCCCCCTTTCCCTCGGCGGCTCCAGGCACCACCAGTCGCAGCACTCCCATAAGCGCTCCGGGCGGGATCGGGGGTGGGCAGGGTCGCCCCTAGCCGCCAGCGCCGCTCCCAGCCCTGCACTCAGCGGAGAACAGCGTGCACTGACATCCATGCTCACAGCCTATTATCCTGAATGGGAGAGTAATTCCCACGCCCAGTTTGCTCAGAGATTTTCAACGGCTCTATACCACGTAAAGGAGAAGATTCAGCCAGAAGAAAGTGCCGGATTTGTTTTTTTACCGGAGCTCCCATAGCATGAGGCGGTGAAGGGATACCCCGTTCATTCAACCAGGTCCTCCTCCTCACGGCTGGACAATGGCTCCCTGTTCCCTCCGCGCTGTTTTTGGGGAACAGCTGAGCCAGACCTCACCGAGCTTGCATGGGGGACACAGGACATCCCCGCTACCTTTCCGTCTTCCCTGTGCAGCACGGCCCCGCTGCCGAAGCGATGGGGGAGGAAAAACGGCTGCAGGGGAGGAAGGAGAGGGTGCCGGAGTGCTATGTGCTCCCCCGTCGCCCCCCTTGCCGTGGCGGCACGTGGTGCTCCTGGGACGCGGGTCCTCAGACGCCCCCTCCGCCCCCGCCCAGCCAGCACAGCTTCGCGAGGAGCTTTTTATAGCAGCCCCGACACGCTCCCCAATGGGAGGTTTCTCGCCGCGCTCACGTTACCGTGCGGGTGCGATGTTAAATAAAGGAGGGGGAGGAGGGGAAGGGAGTTCGGCGAGGGCCTAATTAAGAGCCGGCGTTAACCAGGAGAGCTAAAAATAGCGCCGAGCGCTGCAAACCACCCAACCGCAGACAGCAACGCCCGTCGGTCCCTCTCGCGCTTCCGCCGCTGAATGGAGCGGCCGGGATCATGAATGGGGAAGCGGCGCGCGGCAGTGAATGGGGCCGTGCCGTGNGGGCGGCGGCGCGGGGGAGCCTATAAAAGTGTCCCGCCGCGGCACATGCACACTTCGGGGAAACTTCCGAGCTGGAGCGACGGCGGGCATGGAAGGCGCGCCCGCTCCCGCCTGCCCCGCTCCGCCCTAGGGTGGGCAGCCCCGCGGCGGAGGGAGGGCGGCTGTGGCCGGGTCCCCCCGCCCCAACTTGCCCTCCCTGGAGGCAGGGCTGGAGAGCGTGCCCACTCCGCTCGGCTCTGCGCTGGGAGGAGGCGACGACAGGATGAAACTGAACGGGAGCGAGCTGAACAGCTCCGTTCTCTCGAGGGACTCGCCGGCCGAGGGTACCCCGCGCCGCCAGCCCTGGGTGACCTGCACTTTGGCCGCCATCCTCATCTTCACCATCGTGGTGGACCTGCTGGGTAACCTCCTGGTCGTCCTCTCCGTCTACCGCAACAAGAAGCTGCGGAACGCGGGTAAGGGGCGGCGAGGGGGGCCCGGGGACGCCGCCCGGGCGGGGATGGAGGGTCCGTGGCCCCGGGGACGCAGCACCGTCTGCCCGTAAAACTTTCCCCGGGCGCGCAACTCCAGGGCTGGGCTCTGCTTTCGTCCCTTAGCTGGCGATTATAGGCTGTGACAGATGCCGAAGGCTTCGTCTTTGCTGCCGAGTCGGTAATCGAGTGGGAAAGAGTATTTTTAGCTCCCGCCACCGAATCGTGGTGCTATTTTTGGCTGTCGGCGGTTCCCACCTAGCAAAGGAGACTGACAAGTAAGCCGTACTTAATGGAATGTAGGTATGATACTGGGGATGCTGCCATGGCATACAGTGTGTGCCTGTGCATGCTGGATGCTGTTCTGATTGATTTCCTTTGAGTTACAGACATGTCTCCAGTAACAAATGCTATGGTTGGAGCTTCAAATCAAGCAAATATGAAGTTATAAGCATTGCAGCATTGAGACAATTCCATCCTCGTGCTTTGTTCACCTCCTACTTGCTGTCTAGGTCTTTGGGGAATGGGAAACATCCAGCAGAAAACAGCTTTTAGGCACTTTTTTTTAAAATAAATCTCTGATTTTGACAGGATAGAATCTGTGCTGGCCTATTGAGTAAATCCCTCGTAGTTCATGGATTATTGGTCAGACAGGCAGGAACTTCTTCAGATTCATTCTGCATTATCATGTCAGACCAGCTGCTGCGCACGTGTACCAAATCTGTGCACTCCAAACCCTGTGCATCTTTCATTGAAAAAAATGCAGGAGCACGCGAAGAGAGCTGTGCTGTTAATGAAAGCAGGATTTCACTCCATGACAATTGAAGAGCTGCTCTTATTTTTTTTCACAGCTCGGCTGTTAGAACCTCATTATTACTCCACTAGGTTCATTACCTAGTGGTTTAAAATTCACCTGAGGGAGAATTTCACCGCAGCCTTGCTGTGAGCTAGCCTAAGAAAGATAGCAAACAGTGGCACGCTTAATTTTCTAGGGTTAATTCAGGTAATTCTTACATATTGTAGGCTTCAGTTTTATTCAGTCATAGTGGAATGCCACACACAACATCAAAACAAAGAGTAAAAAATTCTATTTTTTTCCTTTTGGTTGCCACTGATGTAAATTGTAAAAGCTGTATTATCTTCCTGCTTTCATTGACAGAAATGTCATTCACTGGAGCTGGCAGGGTTGCATACTGCAATAGCATGTAATTGAGAGGAGACTCAAACTCCAGAAGTCCAAGTCAGCACTTGGCTGCCTTTGTTCCCTGAGAGATTTTTCAGATGAAGGGAGAAGGGATTGAGACAGGCTTATTATCGGGGTTACCCCAGGAAAAAGGGTGACATTCTTGTCCTCCTTACTCAGTAGATCTGTACTTCAGCACTTCTGTGGGCAGTTGGCAATACAGACGTGTCTAGTCGTAAGCCTGAAATAAACATAGTGCCTGTTTTTTGGAAACATAACTAAATCATTGAGCTCTGTGTGCGCACACACTCTCTGCCGTACATCTCATGTAGTCTCTCTTGAAACTAAACACGTGCTCACTTGCTCACTCTTACTGCATTTCTTGTTCTTGCCTTTTCTGTCATAGTGGCTGTTAAGAGCTGCAGCAAACTGGCAACAGTAATCTCCTACAGCCAGGAGAATAGAGCATTCTTCTGAACATAAGTTGAGACTGGAACATGAACTGAGAGATCAGTATCAGAAAAATACTGATTTGTCCTCTGAAATTGAAGATCAGTTAAAACAAATAGATACTTGGTACTAGATGGTAAATAGTTTATAGTCTTTTTAGCGAAGTTAATAAGTTTTTAATGTTCTTAAGTTTTTCATGTTGGCTTTGTTTTTTCTTTAAAATATGGGGGGGGGGTTAGTACATGGATAAATGGAAACTTTGGAAATAAAATAATTAATTAGCCTTAAAAAGGTGTGCTAATTGTCTTTGACTAATCCTGCAAAATCGGGTGCATGAGCATAACTTCACTGATGTGAGCACCACTATTGAATTTGGTCTTCAATTAAGAAGGGATTACTCAGGCAAATAAACTTAGGGCAGAAGTATTTAAAAAAACCCTGGCCTAGTATCTGTAAGTATGAAGACTAAAGTCTCCTAAGTCTTGTTTACACTAATGTAGATTATTCAGGAAGGGCTTACATTGAAAATAATGTGATTTATACATACCACTAACTTGTACCTTGGTAATCCCAAAGAGAGTTATGACTTTTTAGAGAGAAGTAAAAGAGGAAATTCTGGTTTTGCAACAACTCAATAAGTCTTTCTGGCTGGCACATTTATTGAGGAAAAAGGACACAGGATGAAAATTCCAGCGGAAAAAGGTCAGGGAGGAACAGAAGATGCCTCCTGAAGAAAATGTATCTCACTGAAGATTTTCTTCCCCCTTTGCAAGAGAGGACTAACAGAAATAAGGAGTATTTTAACACTTTACCAAAAAGGTGGATTTGGTGGGGGAAAACATCTTGCATCTTGGTCCTACTCTCTATTATGTAAATATTTTTTGGAAGATAACTACAAATTGAACCTGTGGATTTATGATTTTAAAAGTACGTTGAGGAATAGTAGGAAGGCCTAGGAAAGCCTCCTCAACAAGTGATATAACCTTCCTGACAGTCAGAAGGTTAGTAAAAGACACTGATCAAAGCAGAGAAGTCAGTAACTCGAAGTTTGTCTCAGCAAGCGAGGAGTTTCTGATACTACAGACTCCTTCCTAGGCACAAGCATGGCTTCAATAGATGCTCTTCTAGACACAGAAGCTGATGATGCGACTGGTAGGATCCTCTTTTATTTAATGTACTTGACTTATAATAAGTTTCATAGTTCTGGTCTGTTTTTTCTTTTATGGTGGCTTTGTAATCTAAGAGGTGCCTGACACGAATTCAGTCCTGATGGGAACGGCTGCAATTTAATGCTGACCTACACAAAGACTGAATTTGGTTTATGATGTCTATGGTCTTTTAACTTTGAAACAAAATTCAAGGGAAACACTCAAGGCATAAGGATTTTAATGACTCCATCTTGATAGCATATCCATGCAGCTTGAACTTTAAACTGATGTACTTTCTTTAATAGTTTTTAAAAAGAATGAGAATAGCTGACTTTAAAAAAGTTTTGTGTAAATCATCTTAAGGTGTCTTGTTTTCCATGGCTAATATTTATACGTCAGAAATAAAGTCATTCAACAGTTCCACTCTGAAATGATGCAATAACTAACCTTAGGAGAAGGTTGATTAAATAACTACTGGTACTTTTTAGCAATAAGTGGAGTTTTTACTTGAAACTATCAACATTTAGTCAGAGCATCTCAGAAAACCAAAGAGATTATTTAAACTGATTTATGTAATACTACACTTAGATTTGGTGGTTGGTATCCTTATGCCTTTATTGTTACCCACACCAACAAAAACAATGCATCAAGAACAAGGTGAGGGAGCAGCTCTGAGTCTTTGACTATGGAAATTAGTTTACTGGTTGTGACATTAAAATGTCAGAATACACATGTCATTTTGATGATGTTGGATTTGGGTCCTCATTGATTGCAGGACTGGACCATTCTTCAGGTCAAGGAAGAAGGCTTTCTTGGGTGCTATTACAGCTCTTGGCGCTTCCTTCTCTTCCTTTTGAAACTGTTCTCTTGGCCTGATGGGTTTCTTTTTCCTGGGCACTTTATGTGCTGAGCTCAAAAAGTTCCCTGACTGCCCCTCCAACAGAGCCCTGTATGGGAAGGGAGCCTCCAGCAGGCAAGAAGAGAGTCCCAGCAGTCTGACACTCACTCTACTGTTCCTGTCCTGTCTGCTAACACCTGATGTGCATTAGGACAATATAGGGACTGGTGCCAAGCTGGTAACAAGCACCTACCACATCAGAACAGAAAGCTGCATTCACTTTCATTTTGTTGCTAAAACTGTTTCGTTAATAGTGAAAAAGCAGAGAGAAGTTGGACATTGTGGAAGCCCCAGGGCCCTAGAGCAGCAAGATACAATTAACTAAGACTGCACACGTGCTTAAATTTACATGTGTGTGGGAACTACTTTTCTGAACGAGATGGCAATGAAAAAGGTAAAACCCCTAATGTTTGTATGCTCACTCTGCTTTAGGTCCCAAGAGTTCTGTGAAGACAGCTCTGTGAGTGCAAAAAAGAATAATGAACTCAGGAGTAATCTCTAAGATAGTGAAGCTACTTTTGAAAGAGCTAAGAAACACAGCTACTTATGACTTTTTTTACATCCAGTCCTTGCTAAATAGTAAAGCCATTGCAGAATAAGGGATGGAAGTGTACCAATAGGAATTTCATTTTGGGGGCTTTTCAAACTGATCCTGAGATTTGGTTTGAGCAGTATAAGAATCTAGTTGAAGAGTGTTCCTCTTAGTGCATTTTCTAGAATATCAACTTTAAAAATAAGGGCAGCTATTTTTTTCATAGTCAGATGGGAGATATCAGTGTTTTCAGAAAAGTATTGTTCTTGATGATGTTTTGGTTTTTTAGTTTTAAAATTATAATGTTAAATGCTCTAGTAAAGATTGTTTAATAAATGAAACTCTAGTTGTGAATCCAGACTAATGGAGTTCTTCTTTTTGTTGCAGGTGTCCTTGGACTTCATTTTTAGCCCAACTTACTTGACTCAAAGAAGAGAACTTACAGAAGATCAAGTTGTAGCACAAATTCAGGGTTCTGATAAAAAACTGAGATGTTGATGGCAATGAACATTATTTCAGAATTAATAACTTCCAGTATTGAAAATGGTAAGCTTGGGAAAAGGGAAAATATCTAGTGGAGATGCTGAACTCTGCTGAACTGAGCATAAAAATACAGTTCAAATAAAGTCATTCCTCAGTCTGGTTTTGATTGAATACTTCACCGAATCAAAGACTTACTTCAAAGACTTGGTCACCAGCACAGCACTGTATAAACAAATAAGGAGATGAGTATTTCAAATAATTAATAACTTCATTTTACTAATATGTCTGTCAAACTCATGTATTCTTTCTGCAAGAATCTGCATTTTGTAGTTTTTAGAAGCATTTGTTTTTCCTAGTTAGCTACTGCCAGGAGACAGTGGTACTGATATGCTCTACTGTTTGCTGTCTCTTAGGTTATGTTTTTGAGGGGTTCTCCCTTTTCTCATTAAGTTTTTATGCATCTTTAATCTTCTCATTAGTAATTTCTGATCTGCTTCTACTCTTATTTCCTTTTTCTATTTCTTTTTGCACTATCATTTTTTTCCATGTTTCAACATAGATACATCGTGTCTTTCTAGTGTAAAACATTGTCATCGAGTCTAGGTGAGTGACAGAAAGTGCTACCAAGAGTAGGCATCCAGTGGTGATGTGACAATGTCTGTTCTGTTTTTACAGTGAGGCTTGCTTTCCTAGGGCAATAAAAACAAGACAGTGTCAATTCAGTGTTGTGCATCGCAGTTTAGTTTTGCAGCCTCAATAAGAACTTGTCACCCTTGCTGCTGGCAGTCTTTAGTCACGTCCACGTGCTGCCTTAAATTCCACATATTGCACAGTTTCTACTCCTGAGAAACAATTACCAGCCTCGGTTTCTGGAAGACAAGTGTTACTTGGAATTCTTCAAGACGACACAATTTGTTAACAAAGCAAACAATGTTTGTTTAAAGAAAAAAATAAACATGTAGTTAACTTGTATACTTAAAACAAATGCTGCATCAAACAAGTGGTCTTTCAAAATCTAGACCTCCTGAAGTCCCACAGATGAAAAATGTTACAGTTCATTGGGATAATCAAGGTTCATACCTAAATGACAGAATAAAGGTCTGATTATCTTATCCTTTAAATTCAGATGACAAGCATACTGCAAACTTTGTACTCTTTTTATAAATAGAGCAAAAACTGAGGGTAATCAATCTATTTACTGCTTTAAGAGAATGAGTTTTGTAGCTTCTAAATAGCTTTGTGGCAATAGCTGGCCAGTATGTGTAAAATGTTTAATGCTCTATAGTTCTTTTTTAATGATATCCATAAAGAGGAGGCAAACGTACAACTCTTTTTGTATCAGAAGTAAAAGCTCATACAAATGATGTAATGTAGCGGTAAATCATATAATTGGGTATGCTTTTTCATGAATAAGGTGTTAGATTACTGATGATCGTAAAAATTGTCTCAGAGTCCTACATTTGAGTTTGCAACTTGAATTTGGATGTCTGGATTTTGGGCAGAGTATTGGGTTGGGTTTTCTTGATTGTGGAAGACTCCTCATCTTTTTCCGGTGCTAGGGTTACAAGGAAGTCCTTCAATGCATCATTTTGGACTCTCTAACTCCTAAGGATCCCTGCTCTCTAAAAGGAGAGAAAATAGAAGCGGTTGATTTCAAGCTGATTTCTGTGTGACCAAGCACAGGAATTCTTTATTCATGTACTAAGCAGCTGGAAGTGTTTATGGGTGCTTTCAGATTAATCATACTTCATTTTTGTGACCACAGCTTCAAACAGCCTGTTTAGCTACCTTTATTTTGGAAGTTGGGCAGGATATATACTTTTTTGTTTAGACTTACAGAAATCCTGTTGAAGGTGGTGCTTTCGTGTGATTTAAGTTGGGTGCTGAAATATAAGGTCTGTTTATATCCTATCACCTTCTTTGGGGTTTTGTAGGGTGCAGATGCAAGGTTAGCAAAACTAATTCGTGTTCAGGGAGAAGTTACTAAGCAGAGGTGCTCTGCCTCTGCTGATGGAGGTCAGCTCTATGCTTGATGTTTATGTTTTGGGTGAATCAATAATGTTACTTTTTTACTCAGCCATTTCAGCTGCACGCAAGTATGAACCTCCTGTAGTTATAGTGCAGCTGTCACAACTATGTCACTTAGCCAGGCAAGGTCAGAACAAAGCGAAGAACAGGCATGAGTACAGGGATAAGCTTTGGAAATTGATATCCAGTCACAGCTTGCAGATGTTTCACCAGTCTCTGTGTTCTGGGGAAAAAGCATGACTCTTCCCCTTGTTACTGGCTACGGGTTTCATTTTTTGTTTTCCAGACTAAGTGATGAAATTTTCTACTCCTTGACCTTAATTTTTAGGGACACGTTCATCTCTGTGTTTGTGTTTGGGAGACAAGAAGTGTTTTTGTTTTCATAGGTGAAAGAATATTCTTAGTCTAATACAGTTAGGGTGTGACATTTTTGTATTGGGGTTTCTGAAAGTACCTCTTTACACTGATTTTCTTTGTTAACAGGCACTACTTTCCCCCTCATTTTATGAGTGGTTTTGTAGTGTTTAATTGAAGAATTGCAATGTCTTTCGCAAGAATGCTGAATGTCTCCTTCGGCACTCTTTGGATATTTTTCTTTTTTAAGTAACATCATCCAGAGGCTTTTTTTGAGACTGGGTATTATGGTACATACAGGATTAGCATATTATGAAGAACCAAAGTTTCCATAAAGGCAAATGAGTAATTTGCTTCAGTTGTATCTTTGTTTCATTTTGGATGAAATAATGGTCTCTAATTATAGTCATTATTTACGTTAAAGATACATCTCCAAATTATCTCTGATTGTAATGCTGAGGTCTTCTGTAATTTGAGTATTGCGATTTGTTGTGATGCCTGCGACTAACGTGTAGGTTGACATAATTTTAACTTGCTTTTAAAAACCTAAGTTCTTCCTCACATTCCCATTGTTCCATATCATATCTCTAAACTTTCCCTGATTCTATGCTACTGAATTAATTCTCACCTAGAACACAGGATTGACAGGGACTTTTTCAATCACCAAGTCAAATTTCTTGATGTTGTAGGTGTTCGTAGAAATCCTTTCAGAATCACCTTTCTTCTTAATCCGACTGAAGAGTGTTGAGACACTTAAACGGGTTCCTCAGTGAGGTGATGGATTCCCCATCCCTGGAAGTGTTCAAGGTCAAGTTAGATGGGGTTTTGAACAACCTGGTCTAGTGGAAGGAGTTCCTGCACATGGCGGGGAGTTAGAACTAGGTGAGCTTTAAGGTCCCTTCCAATCCAAACCGTTCCGTGGTTCTCATTGCCTAAATTTATTTTCTGACAGTTTTACATGCTTTTGCTCTTGTTCCAATATTACATAGCGTTACTTAACACCTCTGTATTCTTGGAATGAGAATAAAATTATCGCTTCCTGATTGTCATTTTGTTAGCCAAACACAGGTTGGTATCAAATTTTTTGATACCCAAAGTGTTGTAAGTAGAGAAATCTACCATAACTCTGAAGTCAGAACAGGATTTTTGTTGGATCAGTGGTATCCTTGCAATAAAGCTGATTTCCAATCAGGATCATAAGTGTCTGACCTGTATATCCTGAGGTGACTGCATCATGGGAAGCCCCTTATAATTTCATGTATAGTAGGTTTGCAAGTATTTGGTCTGAAAATTGATGCTTCAACAAAACACCTGGAAGTAAAGGGTTCTAGGGTTTCAACTGAAAATTATTTTATTTAGTCCAAGAACAGTTTGCTTGTGCTAGAGTTGTCTGTCAGATCAGGTAAGTATATCCTTGATAAATTTGTCCTATTCTGTTTTCTAGGAACTTGTAGTTCTTTAATGTGTTCATTAAGCGGAATAAATTTCAGAATTGGGATTTTCCTGCTGTAGCCTGATTTCTGATTGTCTGATGGTTCTGTTACAAATTATGTCATCATATATGTATGAATTGATTTGGAAATGTATCTTGCCAATCCAACTGTCTGCGACCACTAGTTTTTCAGTTCTCATCTTGTTTGTTTTTGTTTTTTGTTTGTTTTTTTTTTGTCTGAAGAACTTATTGTTAAGAATCTCTGCAGTGCTTATAAATGCATCTTCTTCTCAGTGATTATGTAACACATTCCAACACCTGTCACTACGGATTTTCATAGCATTGACTTTGTCTTGTTTTGTTTTGGATATGTACAGAAACATGTTTACTTTAAAGCATGTATAAATCCTATGGGCTTTTACCATGTTGCAGAATTTTTTCTCACCAAAGATTGTTTCATTTTGTGTATTTTGTGTATAGTTTGAGTTAATGAATTTACAGATATAGCGACATCCAGAAACATTCCTCTAATTTGGTTTTTTTTGTAGAATGCACCTTTTCATTTAACCTTTTTTTCCCTAATGCAGCATGCACTGGCATATTGTAACTCAGTACTTTTGTATATTGCTTGTGAATATACACACTTTCTCAAAATCAGGTTCTCTCATATGTAGGACATCAGTATTCAGCATACCTGATGGGAAGGAAGAGCAGTACTCTTTCCTTACCTTTCCTCCACTTAGACACAGGTGGTAGCTTTAGTTCTTAGGATGAACAGTTTCCATGTTTTTTAATTCATGCTTATTGAGGCAGCTTCCACAAGGATCTTTGTATTGGTGAGTGTCATGTAAATGTAATTTTCATTGGTCAACCTCGTGCTAACTATTTTGGATGCAAGCATTCAGGACTACGTAGTTAACACAGTAATCCTTATCAAGCTGGGAAAAAGGCATTTTCATTTCTGGATACTGGTAAGTATGGAGAAGACAGCATTTATGTCATAGCATATGGTAAATAATGAAGAGCTCAAAACGTGCTCAGATGTTTTTGCACTTGGAGCAAATGTTTTTGAACAATTTTTTTTGGCAAATAATTGGGCATTTCTTTTGCATCTTTTTGTACAAATTTGTCTACATACTAATGTTTTTTGCAGCTCTTCTGATTCCTTTTTCTCTTGCCCATTCAGTGCATCCCACTACTGGGAATGCCTGCAGTGCCTGATAATATTGTCAACTATGAACACTGTTAGTTGATGGAAAACTGCCTAGATTTTTTGTAACTTTTGTGCCATAATACTTGTTCATAGACACTCTACTCCAACAATGTTTTGTATTAACCCAACATACCCAGTTTTCTTCAGTTACTTTTGGATATTTCCAGGAATTTGTTGGGCTTTTGCTCATCATGCGTTTGCTCTTTTTCTTTGGACAATTCATACCCATTGTGGGCATGATGGCTTGGAGATGACCACTCCTTTATTGAAGAATACCTTTCCACTATCCTTGTTAAATTGTTTGTTGCTGAATTGTTCAGTTTGGTTTTTTTCCCCTCCATTTTTCCATTGAGGGCAGATCTGTCAGATTTTGTCTAAAAGGCTCTTGTTTAAGAGTTGTTATTGACTTAGTTCTCTCCCTTATGGGACCTGTTACATGTTCTGTGAAAACTGGTTTTTTATTCTCTAATAATAGAATGCTGAGATGCTGCCCTGTTCTTAGAGGTGTTATGAATACTAGCATTTTAAAAGGAGATTAAGTGCTGGTTTTGTAGTTACTCCTGGTTAGAATTTCTAATGCATACTTGATGACAATCTAGGTGAGATTATACAGTTGTGCAAAGCTTGCACTTGGACCTTGTTAATGCCACATGCAGCAATCACTATCTGTGACATGACCTAGAGATGTGACTGGAAGTGACAAACATGTAGATGGAGAAACACGAATGGAAAAAAAGCAAACAAGTTTAAGCAACCTAGTGGACATAGAATTTGCAACCTGCTTGTTACTGGTGTTTGTTTTGTACTGGAGTATCCCACTTGTCACAAGCTTTTCAAATGGATTTTCTCTGTTATTTTCTCAAGCTACTGCAGTGACAGGGCTTTGCTGCCAGGACGCTTCCTAGACTATGCCTGCCTGACCACATCTTTCTAGTGCAGACATAACCATAGACTACCACCAAAGTATTGAATGGATTTCTAAGATCTTTTAATTATATTCAGATATTCAGATTTTCTATGTAAGTATTTACTCAGAAAACTTTCTTGATCAGATTCAGTTTTCACAGAGATTTCATCTGTTTCTGACTTTTGAATTGCTGATCATTCTTTGTGATGACTGGATGTTTGCTTACTTGATTCAAGAACATGACATTTGCTTGTCTTGCAAATAAATCTCAAAATCTTGAATTTGCTTGTGTCATTTTTTGGTCTATTCTCTCATATGGGTATTCTTATATATGTTTCATTTAAGCTAAAACCCATTGTGAAGATACTTAGTAATGTTAAGGATTTATTTTGTAGGAAAATTTCTATATATTCTTGTGATAAACAGAAATGGAATATGTGACTAAGTACTTTTTCTAGAAACACAAAAAGTTGACACTTTTAGTACAGTGGAAATAAAGGATTGTTTAATAATTATCTTAAAATTATATTGTGTCTTCTATATCTGGAAATCCTGAGCCTCCACTAAGGTAACAAAGGAGTCAGATGAGCTGACAAATTACACCAATTAGTCTGTTATCCCAAAACCAACCTGCATTTGAGAGTTGTAGGTTTGGAGTTACTTTTTACAAGTAAGCTACTACTCTCTTTCCGTGTGTACTTGCTTGACTATCTAGGGCTAGAGTCTTTCTGTCTTACCAGAGACGGTTCTCGATTAAAAGCTCCACCCCCCCACATTGATTCCAGCTGCAGCAATTACAGTTCTCATGGTGGACAGGAACAGCCTCGCTGCAAACTTTCATTCATTCAAGTGGTTTTAATCCACAGAGTGTCATTCAGCTAGGACACCCAAAATGATGCTGTTCTTTTTCACACTTTCTTGCTTTCTTTAATTTCTCTTGCTTCTGGAAAAGAAAGTGGACCCTTCAGAGTCCACAGTATTTCAGGCTGAGTTCTTTTTCAGTTATTGTCATTTGTTAAATACAAGATTTTACTAAGTACCCTGTCTTATTTGCCCTGAAATTAATTATTCAGTTTAGTTTTTTGCTCCAGCTTGGAATTCTCCTCAGATGCCATGCAGAACAGTACAGCTGCTTCAGGGATAGCTCTGCACATCTGTCTCATGGTACTAAGCTGAATCGTAAACCTTGTTACAAAGAGTCCAGAAAGACCTTCCCTTTTGTGCAGGGCATCTTGTTTTCACAACGTTTCTGGTCATTTTAGATTGCACAATTAAGGAAATGCATTTGATTCAGTTCTTGTACGTGTTCATTGTCTTACAAGGATAATTGAAACATTTTGTTTCTCATAACTAAAACAAAACAGCATTTACCCAGCATGCTGTAAAGTACTGAATAATAAGTGCAAGTGGCCATAGTTAATTTTGTAATTTTCTCTTGCCCTTTATTTCTCTGGAGTTTCAAGCAGCTTTGGGTTGTTTTTCCAGTTCTTCAACAACAAATAGCAGCAGTCCCTCCAATGCTGTTGTTTTTTGCTTCTTCAGAAGAGCAGACTTAAAAAATCTTCCATTGAAGTTCTAATAAAAGGGCATCAGTTGCCCTTTTCCTTAGTCTTCCAGAATCATCTTCCCAGTCCTCTGTAGAATTCATTGACTCCATATCCATACTTAAAAGTTCCTATGTGACCTTTTCCTTTCAATATGTGTCCATATATTGAATACTGAATTTCTGAGCAGTTGTATATATGTGACCTCTATTTCTTGTTCTCTGAGACTTTTGCTTTTAACACTGTCTCTATTTTTATCCTATCTGTCATGAATTTCCTTCCATATTTGTTTCCCAGCCAAAGCTTATAATTCATTACATTTCATTTGAACCTCTCATAGATCTTGCTTTATGTCATGGTTTTCAAGCTGTGTAGAAAATAGCTCAGTCCGTTGGCTTATATTGCTTTTTGCAATCCCTAGGCATTTTGTTCTACGTGTCTGTTCTACATCAAACCTTGCTTCATTTTAAACTGATTATGCTTAGGAAACAATGACTTTTAAAAATTACACTTTGACACTTCATTGTGCCTCTACATCAGGTCTCTTCAGTTTACAGATCATTATGAAATACCAAGAATGTTCAGCTACAAAGTTAAGTCTTTTGTACATATAGTGACAGTCTTGATAGCGTTCCAGTTAATAACTGCTGCTAGTAATATCTGGAAGAAAGTGCAGCAATAATGTAACTTTAGTCAAAACAACTTAAAAAGATAAGATCTTTATAGTAAATAAAAAGAAATGGAATAATCTGAAATGTAGCATTACTCTGGGAACGTCTAAGAAAGCTTTACTGACAAATGTTCTCTTCTTGCTGTCCCAGTCCTTGTTTAATCTATGACCACTGGACAAAACAGTCTTCCTGGAGTTTAGCTGTTTAACAATGTTTTATTAATTGTCCCGACAGATGGCTTATTTTAATGAATTGGCAATGCCTTAAAAACTTCATTGTATACTGGTGCTGTTCATAGAAGAAGGGCTATGGAGAAAGGGATTAATAGGAGTCTTGAAATTAGTCTCAGTGAAGTAGAGCAAATAGCAGAATAATTTTGAACCTAATATTCACAAGAACTTGACATTTACTAGTTTTGTTAATTAAAAAAAAATCACTGCTTTTTTTTTTTTTGTCGTAGTGACACTTACTGATACAACTAACTATTGTTTAGGTCTAAACTGTTTGATACACTGTAAAACCCTCTGAGCAGTAATAGTGTATACAGTATGCAAATTGATACCAAAAATAGGTGGTGTAAGTATGTGATGAAATAATAAGCGAAGATGCCACTGATGCCAAAGAATCTTACAGATAGACAGTTTTCAGAGCCTCTGAAGTTCTGTAACAGTCTGTTACACTTCTTTTCCATGAGAGTTGGACAGTGTAAAAAATTAGTCCAGAACAGGAAAGAGATTAGATCACATGCTGATTTAAGATACATTTGGAACAGGCAGTTATGTATAGGAAAGCCATAGGCATGGTTAGTCAAATGTTTTAAGAAGAAAAACGACTAGGATGACTACTTAATTCCTTTCTATACAAACTGAAATAGGAATATGACTTTGATCAATTTTTTCCAACTGAAGTAATGCTAAGCCTAACCTTGAAGACATTTTCCAGGAAAATTAAATATCATCTGGATTTGCCATTAGTCTGTTTTATTTTGACCCATACAATTTATATATTTTTTGACATTTCTTTGAGGCATATGCAATGCTAAGTGATTTCTTCTCAGCTGAGAATCAATTTATTTCTTATAGTACAACTGTCTCCTGCTATGCCTACTCTTGTAGTATTCTAAAAGACCAATTTCTAAGCCATTTTAGGACTTTGTTGTTTGAGTGATACTGGCTTGTGTGTAGCATCACAGTCCTGCTGTTGAATCTGCTTGTTCCAAAAGTTCATTATGTTCTCATGAACATTTCCCAGCTTATTATAGTTGGGAGGGTGCCTTAGGGCTGTACTATTAACCATTGTCATGACAAATTTACACTATTTATAGTTCTTCCCTTTCTAGGTGTATTTTTGAATCTATTGGCCAAAGTCTTGTGTATTTTAAAGGAAAATACGAATAATGACAAACGTACAATGATTAAGAATGCCTGTAGTCCCTCAACGAATTTCAGATGCTGCGCAATTAGATTTGTTCCAGTGATGGATGGAACTGTTCATACTATGCCTAGTTTAGCATATTTAGGCTTAGCAAAAAGGAAGCTTTTCAGCTTCAGTGGCACTGTAAAACTTTTCAAGAGCAATTATTAAGAACTGTCCTTATTCTGAACTGTTACTTCCAAGTTTCTCTAAAATCTAACCTTTATATGTTATTTAGTACTTCAGAGCTGTGGCAAAAAAATTTGAATTTATATTTTGAGTAATTCATCTATTCTGAATAGGACAAATCGTGGCTTTATTTCCCACATTTGTGATGCATTACATCAAAACTTGCGGCTGTATATAGAGTCAGTTGTGCCGACTTGTGTATATTCCATATGTATTATTACATATATTAATTTCTGGCTTTCAAGTTTTTTACTTTCCCTGCTCTTTTATGAGTGATCTATGAGTTTGTCAGTCTTGATCTTCTCATATATTTTTAAAACAATTTTTGTGCAGCTTATGAAATTCTGAAAAGGTACCTTGCATGATACATAAATAACTTTAAAACATGAATTTTTCTCAAAGTATCCTTTATTATAAATTCCTTTTGTTCACAAAAGTGTACGTCCAATACACCTTAAAAAAATTACCTTGAAATGAACCATGTAATTAGATGTTCTTTTATGATCATGTACTGATGCAATTTCCTACTTAAGTTGCGCAGCTATTTTTTTGATGAGGTGATACAATGAAGATAAATATTAGAGGATGTTTGCTTTATTTTTTTCTGGAATTATGCCCAAACATATTTTGAAAGACATCCATTAGATGGCAAAGCTAGTGGATTCCATGAGACTAATTCAGCTGATCTGCTCGGTTCAACTACAGGATAGTATTTTCAGTACGACTGTAACTAAACGTTGGTTGCTGGATTACAGGCATTGTATACTGTGGGATAGGTTAAGTGGCCTCCCTTTAGAAAATCTTTGTTTCCAGCATTTTCATATCATGCCATTTAAAACCCTTATCCTCATTTACTCTTATCTCTTTTGATCTATGTACAACATGAAGATCGTTCACTAGTGCTACAAAGTTCAAAAGCTCATGTGAATTCTTTTAGCTTTCTGTCAGCTTCTTTAGCCATGCTGTTTAATTGACTTTTTATGCCTTGTATTACCTAGCCTCATTGAAAATAGAACTTTTGGATGCTTGCACTCGAATGACAATTCAAATCATGTCTAATATGTCCCAGAATGTATTTTCTCTCATTTCTTACATGAATACCTAAAGTTGATGATGTTTTTCACAGAGGTGGCCCTAGGATCTTAATTTTACCGGGTGAAGTAAGTATTGTCATCCCTTCTACTACACTTCTTTAGCCTTCCATACTGTTCAAATCAGAAACTTCACAGAAGATACTGGCTTGCTGAAAGCAGGAGATGGGCTTGAATTATATTTTTTCCTTGCTACATTGCTGACATCGATGAAGTTAACGTTTTAAAGTGTGTGTCTGAAAGATACTTTGCTGTACTTGCTGGGAAAGCCTACAGTGCTGCGTATTTACAGGCAGCTTTGTTTTCTTCTAAGACCAGCATGTCTGATGACCATGTTCAGAAGACTGCATGTTATCTGTGAATAGATTTACAGTAAGCTTTACAGGTTTCCTTTAGCTTGTGAATTTTTAAACTTCTAATAATTTTTTTTTCTGTTCTTGTAAATAAGTTGAAATACCAGTCAATGGTTCTATTCATGTGTGAAAATTCAAATGACAGACACAGTGTAGTCATAAATATAGGCATGACTTAGCTTTAAGATCACTGCAAGAAAAGTTAATAATGTTTACTACTACATCTATGGTCTTTGCCACTTAAACTGTGGACATCAGAACTTTTTAGAAAGTTTCTGTTTTGCTGACACTGATGTTTATCACATTGATGTTAATTTTAAGAGATAATAAGTGACTTTGACTTAGAAGTATTATCATCATAGAATTAACATGCTTTTTACGTTAAAACATTAGTCTGGGTCTAGCAGCCAAATATTCTCTCTCAAAAAATTAGTATGAATCCTGAAAAATCTCCCTGAAGAAAATAAATAGCAAAGCAAAGGTCACACAATAAACTACAAATCAAGCTGCTAGCATGAGTCAGAAATTTTTCTAGCACAGCTGCAAACTGTAAACAGAGATTTTCTAAAAAGCCCCTCTCTTTTCCGAAGTCCCTCTCTTGATAATGTGATTAAATATTGAAAATAAAATGACCAGTGAAAGAGGAAAGCACAAATTAGGAAACAGTCTTATTTTCATTTCCACAAGTGTTATCTACAATTTTGAAAAAGTATGTTTTAAACGATAGGAGAAAGATGAAAGAATCTTATGTTTATGAAAACAGGAATGGAATTACGTTGCAATAGGAATAATATTACCAATTTCATGCTTTTCTACACTGCCCATCATGGATTGAACTTCCATGTAGGAAAAATTGCAAAAGCACCAAGAAAGAGATTGCTGTTAAAAGGATAGCAATCAAGTAATTGGGAACTGGGTTTGTGCAATTGTTTATTACTTGAAGTGTGATCAAATCAGTATTCTAGAATTCTTTGCTGATCAGTTATCCCAGATATGTGCCAGAGCTATAACTTGTATTACAGTTGGGCAAGACATGTGACAGACTGAAAGACTGTTTAGTCCTTTGCTATAAAATATATACAGTTATGTACTATGTTTATTTGTTATGCACGTAGACTATGGGAAATACATCCCCATTACATGACATCTCTTTTATTGCCCAGAGCAGCACCCTTTACAATAACAATTTCATTTTTAACTAACACCTGTATACCTTTGGCTGCATATTTTCTGCCCTCTCTATATGTGAGAATATATCTAATATATTTGTTTTCAAACCTGATTTCAACCAGTCTATCTCAAACTGTTCTTTTCATTTCAGTGTCATATTTCATCTGTCAAATGAAAACCCAGAGCCATCTGCCCCATTGAATTCAGCTATGTGAATTTTTACATTGCATTGAGATTTTCACAGGGGATTTTAATAGCAGTGGTATTGCTTATATTTTGTTATGTGAAAGTGGGGTGTTTGTGTCGCTATGGAGTTTGGTGGGTTTCCCTTTAATAAGCTTTAAATGAAGCAAACATCTTTAACTGCCGTTAATGTTCTCAGTTTTATGGCTGTGACAGTCAGGTGCAGCTGATACTACGTACCCCCCTGTAATGATCTTCGCCTATTTAAATTCAATTTCAAATCTTATGAATCATTGCATCAAAGAATGATTTGGATTGGGAAATCATCTGGTTCCAACTCCTCTGCTGTGGGCAGGGATATCTTCCAGTGGACCAGGTTGCTCAAATCTGCATCCAACCTGGCCTTGAACACTTCCGGGGATGGGGCATTCACAGCTTTCTTGGGTGGCTTGTTCTCTACTCCCACAGTAAAGAATTTCTTCCTAATGTCTAATCTAAACCTACTCTCGGTTTAAAGCTATTCCCCCTTGTCCCATCACTACATGCCTATGTAAAATGTCCCTCTCCAGCAATCTTGTCAGTCATAGGGTTCTGAAATTCTGTAATTTTTAGTGTGTCTTTTTCTCTCCTCAAATGGGAATATTGTGCTTTTGAAACTACTGGCTGGGGAACAGTCCATTCTGTCCACTTTAGGAGAACCTGGGTAGGTAGGCAAGACTTTACAGTTTGCTAAGGACCCTTTTTAGAAATTCAGTTCCTGCTGTCTTTAAAATATAGTCACCTCACAGAGGACTCAAATGAAGTTTCTGTTTCTTTTTTAGATGACTGTTTTTATATAAGTGAAGAAGGGGGAAAGTAGTCACTGATGGGGTTTTTGTTGTTATTTTTTCAGACTGCATTACTTTTCAGTGCAGTTCCATTTCAACACAAACAGTTTAAGGATATGAATGCCCCACTCAAACAATGCTTGCCCCTGCAGCTGATTTACATTGAAATGCTTTGCAGGTCTGGGGCTCCGCTGCGTATGTCACTGTTGGAATGCCTGGAACCAAAAGCCATTATAAAGATATTTTTTTTTTCCTTTTTTTTTTTTTTCCTTATCCGAACCAAACCTAAGATTCAAATGTAAACACACACAGTGCTGCCATTAAATTTGTAACAAGTCCCAAGAATACTTCAGTTACTTCAGATAGTTCTTCATCTTATTGCAGCACATCCACAAAAGCAGAGCCTAGTTGATGTACTAAACATCCAAGGGGTAAAAATAGCTTCAGTTCCAGTTATACTTGAGAGGAAGAGGCAAATGTATTTTATTTTCTATCCAGATATTCAAGTCACTTTCCGCTCAAATGACTCAACTTTTCTTCTGGTAAACAAAGTATCCAAAATGAAGTTCCTAAGACATGTTTTTTTATCAACAGTAGCTGGAAGATTTCTTATGTCACTGGTATGCCAAGGTTCCAGTTGTTCAAATCCATGGATTTATCTAAAATCAAAATCAGTTCCAACACACTGCATTCCCCTTTGGCTTATCCTTAGCTGCTTGAATTGTCACAAAACTCATATTAATAAAGGCTGCTGCTTTTCATCAAATAAAGTTTCTTATGCTATTTTTTGAGTACTGACAGGCCACAGCTATGCACATCAATCACAATCCAAAGTTCAGAAGAAACTTCTAGGTAAATTTCCTGGGATTTATTTGTCTGTTGTTTTAAAGTTAATTTCAAGGTGGTTTTATTCCACATCTTTACGATCCATTTTACCCCATTACATCTTTTAAGCTAAATGGCACTTTTTGCAGATTTTTTTTCTCACAAAATTTCTAAAAGCATGACTTATAAGAGAACATCATTTCTCCACAGAAACAAGATGAGGTTACTACCTTGTGTACTGTCAAGCCAAATCCGCCTGAAAGTCTTATTATACTCCATCTATATTGTAGTTATCCAGAATAGAAAAATATCTCACAGCAGTATTTTCAGCAGTTTGGAAACTATATAGCCACAGTGATTGCTCTCTGATTTCTGCCTGGCAGATAGCAGTGGTTGAAAAATGATCTATGGCATTATGATGTCTCTTGAATACTGAATGGAATGCATAAACATGGCCTTAAAAAGATCATTTAGTGTGGTGGGGTACTTACAGTTTATGTATATAAATTACACCTTTTTTTTACACTTTTTTTGAAGTTGGAAATTTTGATCTATTCCACACTTATCTCCCTTCAGCTGCTTAGTCTTCAGGGGACTCAGAATGAAGCATTAGTAGCTCTCAAAATACCACATTTGTTGAATTCTGTAGAGATGAGAGCAAATAGCTGCTGTAGAAATTTCATGGTGTCATCCAGTCTTTGTCTTATCCTGCCTAGCACAGGATCAGCTCTACCAACATGACCCTGAAAAAAGGTCCCCTAGGTCAATTAAGTGCTGGATTTCAGAGTCTTCCTTCTTATTTCTGCACAATAAGGATATGGAGTAAAGACTGTCTTTACATCTATGCATACAGTAACTACTTTCTCATTCTTTTCAGGAAGTGCTGTTTATCTTCCTGCTTCTAATGATGTGGAATTGATGAGAGCCCAAAAGTATCACCATCAGTCTCTGAGGAGCCTATCTTGGTCATGTGTCTGTGTCACATACAAAGATTTAAAATACATAATCATTTTTCCAATAACATAGTATGGGAAATAACCACTTGCCCTGTATTCTTCATCCAAGATTTTACAAAGAAAATTCTCAAAGGAGTTTGATCAACTAGAAACCTACTTTGGGTCCCATAAATTGTCTTATTGAGGTTTTTGACAAAAAATGCCTGCCTATGTTGGGACGTTTACAGTTTTTAAATTCAGTTTTTAATTTCAAATTATGTTTTTGTGCTTCAAGATACATGATAATTTTGTAAGAAAAAAAGACTTTAATATAATTATTTTTATTTTTTTTAAAAAAGAAGGGGGTTTTATTCTTGTAGTCAGAGAGGAGCAAAATATGGCTTAACTTGGAGGGTTAACAGTGAAGTTTCCATACTTGTCCACTGAAAAAAGTCTTCATCTTCTTGCTGAAGTTTGGGGGTTTTTTTCCCCTGAAAGTTGTTTCCAGCACCCTACTGATTTTAATGATCCATTACCAAAATTTTCAGAGTCTAATTATGAAAGCTCAGTAAGTTTGATACCCCAAATTCACTTTCAGATTCAGATTCTGTTTCCTTTTTTCTGGTTTAGATTTGTTGATTTTTTTTTTTTTGTACCTTGGTCTGTTGATACTTGAGTAATGATAAGAAGATCCAGCTTTGAATTACACAAGGCACTGTTTAGCAATGTTCAGTGTTCTTTTTGCAGACAACACCTAATAATAGGAAAAAAGGGGAAGAAATTTTTTTTAAAATTGTTTTTCATACTGCTGGTGACAGAAAATCTTGTTTCTTCTGTCACTGATTTCTGAGAAATTTAATTAATCTGTTTTGTGCACAAACTAATATCTCTAGAAGAAAGCCTTTCTTTTCTACCTAAAAATTCCTACATATTTTGTACAGATTCTAGGCTTGACAAAAGTCATCCAACCTTTTCACTTATGTCTTTCCACCTTTCTTATAAAAAGTCTTAATTTCATAAACCATGATTTTAATGACAGTTCTACTGGAAGAAAAACTGTTTAACAGTTCTTTGATAGATCCCTTACTATTATTTAATCACTTTCATCTTCTGAAATATGACTAGGTATTCCGTTTTGAAAATGTTTTCCAACAAATTATAAAATAATAACTTTATATCTAATTAAATCTGAATTTATTTCAAAGGCAGTATTAAGATGATGAAGTAAATGTTGGTTGACTCTTCATATCTGGAAAAGTGAATAGCATTATTAGTACAATCATGAATTATGCAGGAAGTCATGATACCAGTGTAAACTTCAGATGCTTGAATTGGACTAACGCATCAATCATTACAAAAGAATCTGAACCCCTGCTGTTCAACTCCTAAAGCAAATAAATTGTTTCTTTTGATCCATTTTTTGGGGGGTGTTTTCCTGAAGTCTTAATCAGCTTCTGCTTTACAGTCAGTTGGCAGCTCAGCCCATTATCTTTGCACCATTCAACCTGTCAGAAATCATTAGTTTGCCATCTACAGAGAACTCCCTCTGCAACCAATTGCTTGTTAATTCATCTACAGAAAACTCTGAGGACTTTTGTTAAAGAGCCATTTTAGGCAAAGTATTTGATTTATACTTCCTTTGGCACTATTTAGCCAAAGGTTCAACAAACAGAGTTTTACAGCTCACCCAACCTTGGTAAGATTTTTTCTTGAGATTTTGCAACTAAAGTAATTTGTTAGAAGGGATTTTGGCAGTGGGTAGATACCACAATAAAAATCTAGCAATCTGTTTTGAACTTTTTTCCCCTGTAGGGAGATTATCTTCATTTAAGTACATTGAAAGTAATATGTTGCAGCATTTTTCAACTTGCAAGTTCCATAAGAGGCATTAATTATTTGATGCACGTAAAGCGTATTTTTCTGAGATTGCTTTAGGGCATTGAAACTTTCTTCTCTTGGAATATGATTTCTTCATTTTTGCTAAGCTTGATCACTTTTAAGAATGCCTCTATGAAGATTACCAACATCTTTAATTGAAAATGAGCTATTTGATTTCATTCCTATATAGGAATGCTCAACACTTTAAACACTAATGGACTTCAGTATTGTATTTAAGTTTACAAATAAAATTCTTCTAAATATGTTCAATTTTTCTTATTGCCTTCATAGAAATGTCATAATAAAGCAATATGCAGGAGTTCTTTCTCCTAAATGTATCTATCTCCATGAATATTTTCTAGCAGGGAAGATACAGTGTTGTATCAAAGGACTGGACACCAAAAAGTTTTGCATCAGCTGTAAACTTTTGATATCTGAGTAATAAATTTGAGAGATTAAACAGCAGTGTAGAAATCTAATTTTAGACTCTATTTACTGGGTTTTTTTCATTTGCTTATTATAAATTTAAAACTCGTTATATCTCTGCTTCTTAAACAAAAGAATAGGTGGTATTTGGCATTCGTATTGTCTTGTGTCTATGTTTTATATCTATCATAGTTGCTCTCTTTTTTGGAGTGTCATTCAAGTCTGTAAAGTACAGTATCAGAGGCATCTATAAAACCAATGGAAATGCCTCAAGAAAACTGGTCAGCTAAAACAGCATTCCCCATCGTGTGTTTGTACAGTTTCCAAGGTTCATAAGAGTGCCATACAGATGGTTGATAATAATGAGCACTATTATGAATTTTCTGAGAGCCATCATTTTCTCATTAAAAAAAGCATCTGGCTGCTATTTGCTCCATTCTCCTAGTAACTATTTCTGGGTTTCAGTTTTGTTATGGCAATAACTACTCATAAATATCCAGAATGCCTAAATCACTGAGAGGAAGACAAAGGCCTATTAATTGTAACAGAGAGGGAGCAAGGTGAGAAATATAATTGAAAGTTATGAAGTTTCATTTTTCTCAATTCATATATGGCAACGTGGAACATCATTATGAAGACACCAGAAGCCAAAACAACAAATGTACATCTATCAATGAATATATGTGTGTACAAGTTGGAGCAGATGTACAGAGGGACAAAAGAGAGAAAGGCACAACTTCTTGCTTCTCTATGCCTCTTTTTGTTTCTTTTTAATTTATTAGAAAATAAAATAATTGAAACTGTCATTCTAATTTTTCACCTCTGGAATCTTGTATGCAGGAAAAAGACTTTTCAAAGCCTTTTCCTTTATAAAGAAACATTTCTTACTGCAGAATATATATTTTTGAATAAAACATTGGTTTGACAATGTTCCTCTTACATAATATGAAATAAATATTACTACTTCTTAAATGGAGAGATTACATTATTTTTTTTGCTCCTTACTGACGATCAGTTATATTTTATACCGATCTTTTCCTGTGCTTAAAAGCAGAAAAATAAAATGAGAGGAGCAATGAGAGAAATCATGTTTCCTGATAATCTAGCTGGAGAACCAGACAAGGCTGCCAAGAACCTCTTAAGTTAATCAAGGAGAAGTGCAACTTCCTATGCCTCATTCTAGCTCACTACTGCAGTGACAACAAAGATGCCCTTTGTCAGCCTGAGAATGAGAAGAGGGAAGAAATGGGGGGTATGTACTCAGGTTCTATGATCAAATGATGATTACTGTTTCTTTTTGTCTTTCCTCAGAAAGGCCAGTTGGAGAGTATGCTAGTATGGGCATGGGTATGCAAGAGTGAGCTTTTGTCTCTTTGATAGTCAGCAAATCTTTAGGGTTAAAAACCCCCAACCAACCAAATTAAAACCCAAACCTCAAACCCAAATCAAACTACAAAAAACCCAGTAAGAGAAACAATGTTCAAAACCTGCCATCAATACCAATTTAGAAAAGTTACAGAAATTTAGTTATCTGAGTAGAGATTTGTGCAAAGAGAATAAATTTCACTAAAATAATGTCTGGTGAAAACAGACAGACATCCAAATGTAGATTTCTCTAATGAGACCGGGCAAAAAGCAGCAAAAATCCAGCTAAGTCTCATTTATACACGAAGGCTTTTATTTTAATATAATTTTACAATAGATTGTAAACTCTAGGAATGTACAGTCCATGCAGAAAATTAGAAACATTCCATTGTTTAGTCTGATTTAATAATATTTACAACTTACTGGGTGTATCTAGAGAACGGACTCTCAGACCTATGAGAAAATCTGGTCACTATAATGACATTCAAAGCAACAATTAATAGTTCTGACTGTCTGTTCTTCAAAGTACCCCACATAGACTGGAAAGTGCAAAACATGTACTGTAAATTCCTATGGTATGTGCCTGCTTTTCTCTATTGACTCTATAGGTCTTGCATATGACAGTACAGATAGCAGTCACCTTGAATTGCGGTTCTTGATTTCTTGAATTTAGCTGCCAGTATCATTCATTAGGCCCACTGATTCAAATATATAAAGCAGATAGAGGCAAGCTTGGGTGGGGAGATCAGGCTCTGTTTGCAGGTTAAGAGATGTTGACTATTCCCAGAAGCCATTGCTTTGTAGCAAAGATTATATTGATGCATCTGAAGATGTAGAGTTTTTCAAAAAGTTCAAGCTCGGCATTATAAATATGAGTTCAGTCTGTATTTGCTATAATTGCTTTTAACCGAATACTATGATCTGACTTAACTGTTCTGAAATCTCTGAAGATATACCTTTTCCCCACTTTCTCATTTTAATAAAGGCCATTGACATACACAGTAAAACTTTGATTTCAGTGTGAATTTGGTCTGGTATTAATTCTTTTTTAGGAAATTATTTCAAAATAAGGACTAACTTAGACGTCTAACATGCTCATAATTAAAAAAAAATCTAAATTAAATAAAATATTGTAATTATAAAAAAATGCATTAAACTTGTTTTTGTTTTGACTACCAGATGCTAGAAGAGAAAAATGTTCGATGTTTTTAGACCATTAAAATGCAAACCAAACTGTACTGTGTTCCACTTTATGCATCACTTCTCAGAATATGAATGCACTATTTTATAACACATATGTTACAGATTTTCTAGTTGTAACAGGAAGTGATTATACCATATGCATATTGTTTTTTGATTTGTTGAATTAATACCCAGATCTGAGGGAACATGGACTTCATAACAGTACTTTTTACTGAACAGCCCAATTGTATCAAAATATAATACAGTCCTGACAGAATTTGAAAATCCATTCAAATACTGTAACATGGTTGGTGGTTCATTTAATTTCTATCTACAGATAAGTTCTCGTGAATATTTTGTAGGTGTATGTTAGTTCGCAGAAACTGCAGTTTTTCTTTTCTATGAAACATATTCTAATTTTTATGAGCACAAAGAGTTATGTTTGTGATTGTCTTTCTTGACAGCTTTTTTCTTGAATTCCGTGTTCTGTGTGTCCTGCTTTTCCACATACACAAAAAATCCCCAAAAAAACAAAACCAAAAAAATTGGCATACTTATACCTTTTCAAAATCCAAATACTTTGAATACATATCTCCAAATATATATTAAAATCCATTTTACTTGAAGTACATCAGCAGATTTTAGAAAATTCAGTGGTGTTTTCTCCCAGAGAGGCACAGTGAGCAGAAGTGTATAACAGTGGTGGGTTATAGGGAACACAGCAGATGTGTGCAAGTGTACTCCTCAAACTAAGCCAAAAACCATTCTAACCCAAATGCTGGAATGTCTGTAATACTACAAGGCATATGGCATTATAGAACAGTGTTAAAAGCAAAGGGTTGTTATCTCCTTGCTTTCTATGGTTGTTTCTCTATATGGTTGTTAAAACTCCTTTATACACCCTGTTTGTACTGCTGACGGATGTGATTGAGATTCTCAAAGAAGTGCAAAGAAACTGGATTTCTGGTTCTCACTGAACTTGAGTGAGGTCTGGACATTCAAGTGCCTGATGTCCAATTAGAACCTCAGAGCAGGGTTCTCCAATGAAGACATCTCTGACCCTATTTTTTTGCTTAGTTGGCTGAATCTCAGTGGGTTAGTTTCAGAAGAAGGTGTAGGAACACTATTTAGAGCAGAGATGCATGTTAATCTGTTTTCATATTGATAGGTGCAAGAAACTGAATAAAAGGGAAGAAAGATAAATAGAAATGTTGGCCAGGAGAATTACTCAATGTAATTGGTTACCCCTTGTCTGAGTACTACAGTACAGTGAGAAATGATGCTGTGCAAGTTCTACTAAGTGATAAAAGATGAATTGACAAAGTCTAATACGAACTTCTATTTGATACTCATTTGGTAGGTGAGAAGACAAGGCTGCAAGTACAGTTGCGGGCCAAGGAGGTAGAAAAAGATGATCTTAACAATCAAAAGACTGAGGCCCTTCTCCAAAAGTCTTTGATTTTTTTTACTGTTTTTCAGAAGTCCCCACATTTATGATGAGGTTATATTGTGAAGTGTGAAAAAAGGAAAATAGCTCTACAAACAGATCAGTTGGTTTGGTCATCTAGAAGTAGATAATTCTATATAAATGCAGCCAAATACAGAATTTAGACAAGATTCTATACAGCTACTTTAACTCGGAAACTTTCATACTTTTATTTATCCCTTTGAAAATGTAACTTCATAGAGATTTTTCTGAAAATTCTCTTAGCCGTAGAATTCCAGTGCCTCTTGCAAAGTAAGGGCTTGATTATTAATCAAAGTGTACAATTATTTAGATAAACCAAAACAGCGCATCTAATACATCAAAGTAATTTGTCTATAATGGAATGATATATAGAAGGGAGCACTTCATATGTTTTGAACAGCTTCATACATTATATATTGCAAATGTGACTACTTAGCAAGCCTGAAACAATTTTCAGACAATAATTTCTAAAAATTAGTAGTTGGATTATCTGAGAACATATCCATACAATTGCTGATGCAGTTATTAAATGTCATCTTCAGTTTTAAATAAGTTAAATCACTCCTGCTAATATTAGTGAGACTGGCATGTGTTCAACAAGAGGAAAATATGAATAAAACTTAACACTGAAATTTCTGGTTATGTTAAATGGTTTAATGTTGTACTATTGAATCAAATTGTTTTCTAACATTGTTATTCAACAGCTTTGGCTATACTATGACTTATGATCAAATCAATGCACCTAAAAAATTAACAGCATTCAACCTGTCTGTTTCTTTTATTTTGGGAAAGTTTATTTTGAGTCTAGTTAATCTCATTTTTCCAAGAAAGTCTCACCTTTGAGTAGATGTGGCACAAATCTACTTAGTTGCCAATATCCTAGAAGTTCTTGCTGATCTTTCCAGTATTTTTTAGACATAATTCTTTAAGCTATCTCAGAAAAGGAATCATACTAATTTTTGACAATTAAGAACATAACAAAGAAAGATTTTGTTCCCTTCTATAATTTTTTCATTTTTCTTCTCCTTCTCTAGCTTTTTTTTGGATGTTTATCTTTGTTTCTTAAGACACTTACAAATGATGTATTTAAACCAACAGACCCATGTTTTTTCTGGCCTTCCTTTTACTGATTATATACTTCTAACATTCTTTCTAGTTAGCTTTCACATTCCTAGTTGCCTTCACATGTGGATTCAATTACACTTGGTTTTTCTAACCCTGGATGACAAGACAGCAAGTTTATAGACCTTGTAGATGACCTGCCCTTGCTTCCACTTCTAGTATACTTCTTTTTTATTTCTGAGATGAGTTAGTTGCTCTTGGACATACAGGTTTCTGCCACCATTGCTTGATTTCGTAATTCTCAGGACAGAGCTTTCTTGAGCCTTGGAAGACCTTGTCCTCAAATATAAGCCAGCTCTCCTGGGCTACTCTGCTCTCAAGGACCATATCCTCTGAAAAGGTTGAAATGTAGAACTGTGATTCTGCTTTTTGCTCTGCAGACGAGGCTCCCTCTGACTTTCAGGTTCCTGACAAGTTCTTCCTTGTTCCTAAGTACCAGGTCCCGTACAGCATCTTTCTTGTTGGCTCCTCAATTGCCTGTACCATGAATTTGTCTTCAGTGCTCTCAAGAAACCTAGGTTTCCTGAGCCCTTCTGTATGGCAGATATTAGGATGGTTGAAGACTTCCATGAGAACTGGAGCCTGTGAATGTGAGACTTCTTCCAGTTGTTTGAAGGCTTCACCTAATTTGAACAAAAACCTCCTCTGCTTCCTGTCTTGTAGCAGATACTGGCTACAACAGTAGACCATGTTGATCTGAACTGTAAGCTCTTTTTAACCATAAGCTCAGTCATAACAATAAGGTCCCAACTGACACCTGACCCATCTTAAGGCAGAGAGCTCTGTGCATTCCGGTTGCTCTTTGTGACATAAAAGTCAACATCCTCTTCATGCCTTTCAAGCCTGCCCTTCCTAAAGAGTCTGTGTACCTCCACTCCAGGAGGTACATCATGTGGTCCCATCATGTCTCCATTGTCTCAACGAGTTTGGTTCATCTGTTCTCCATGTTGATCAGAGGGGGAACAAAGTGTGCTAATTCCCAAATGCATGGCAGAGTCCTTTCCCCACAAAGCTGTTCTGAAGAAACTTCCTTCCTTACATGCCTATATTAAAAAGTCAACTTCCTTCAACTCTGTTGCTTTGTTGATTGCCATGTCCCTTCTGATCCCATCACCATGGACCCTTGGCTTGTCTAACTTATTCCTTTAACCAGATACAATTTTTCCCACAACTTGTAGAAACTATGCAGCAGTGTCTGAGACACCCTCTTTCAAATTTGATTGAAAAGTTTCAAACATTGGAAAAAGGGAATATCCAGGCAGGAGTGATGTTAAAGCATTTTTTTTTAACCCAAGATTGATCCTTCTGCTGGGAAATATATTTGTCAATGATTTTTACTTCATCTTCTTTTTTCATCATAGTATGTATGGCAAAAGGTTATCAGGAGGTATAAAATAGGAAAAAAAAATCCAGAAATTTTCTATGTTGCATTCTTCATGTAAATGGGAAAATATTTTGTCCTCTATTCTTGTACTGTTCTTTTAGTTCTAACACAGCAACTACAGAATAGTGTCTAATGTAACAGCTGGGACATTATGGCACAAGCTGCTGGTAGAGTAAAATAGTAATCGGTGGGTAATATTTATAAAGCCACTTCAAGCTGCTACATGGCCAATTCCAGTTAAAATTGACAAACAGTGTGAGTCAAAACATTAAAGGCAGCTTTCACCCGAGCAAAGGTTATTATAAAAGGATATGATTGAATGTACTGCAACTTCTTAACCCTGTTATCTCTGCTGTGAAATCATTATTAAACCCACTCAGTAAATGGTATGCATTGGCTGTGTAGCCAGCTTACACAACTGGTTCTGTATGAACAAAATTAAAGCTTAAATTATGTATGTTCCTAGCGCAGATGGATGGTTCTTTCTGCGGTCTATGTTGTATGTTAGGGCCATTTCAAATGTGACTAAAATGACTGCAGACTCTGCTCTAGTCAGTTCTCCACAGAGTAGTAAGAATCCCAGTGATGTCTGTGTCTTGACTAGAAAATAGGTCGAAAAGTATTTCTTTTGTTTATGTACAGCCATCTTTCAACTGCAGCTCACAGTACAGGAAACAAGTTTGCTTACTCCTTAGAATAGACCTCTGTCAGATATAACAAACAGCTTTCACAATATCCTAGTTCAAAAACTGACAGTAAAGATTCAGTGCTGTCATACACTGTGTTGCTAGCTTTTATACCTATTTGGTCAATTTTGAAATTTCCCATAATATTTTTTTTTTTTAAAAAAAAAGAAGCACTTTGTACATAGGTTGTTTGGGTTTGGTTTTGGTTTAGAAAGGGAAGAGTAGTGACTGCTTAATCAACTGGTATCCAGGATATAATTCCTTTTATAAAAAAATCAAAACCAGCCATTTACTTACTTATGCATCTTCACAAGTTGTCTCTCCTAACTGCAATCTTTCTGTAGAATCAAAGAATACAAAGTTGGAAGGGACCTCAAGGATCATCTAGACCAACCTTTATTGGCAAGAGCATAGTAAAACCACAGTCTGGACAAGATGTCTCAGTGCCCTGTCCAGCTGAATCTTAAAAGTGTCCGATGCTGGGGAATCCCACACTTCCCTGAGGGCATTATTCCAGTGGCAGATTGTTCTCTTCATCAGAAGTTTTTCTCTTGTGTCCAATTGAAATCTTCTCAGGAGTAAGTCTTACCCATCACCCCTTGTCTTTTCTATGTGATTCCTTATAAAAAGAGAGTTTTCATCTTTGTCTTAGCCACCCTTTAAATACTGAAGGCTGAACAAACCCAGTCCTCTCAGCCTTTCCTCACATGGCAGGCTTTCCAGTGCTTTGGTTATCTTAGTGGCACTTCTCTGGACCCTCTCCAGCCTGTCTGCATCTTTTTTTGTACAGCAGGGACAAAACCGAACACATTATCCCAGGTATGGCCTGACAAGCACTAAGTAGAGTGGGATGATGACTTCTGTATCCCTTGCTGTCCTCTTGGGTTTCTCTACTGCAGCAACAGAGAAATTCTTTCTCTCATATTGAACTTGTTGTCCACCAGACTTCAAATTAACAGAATCTGAGCAACCATTGTATTCATCCATCTAGCACTTACTAACTTTTGAAGATGGAATGCATTTAAATGAAAGGCGCAAGCATTATAAGAGAGCTGCACTGTGTTCAAGTCATTAAGTTGTACTTTACTAAAATATTTTTTGTGGACTAGTTCATGGATGCACATATGAAATGCTAAATTTACAGATTATTGTCTCAGAAAAAAATTCTTGCCCTCAACTTGGGCACCCATCTGTTTTTCCAACAAAATTTTTTAGACATGTCATCACTACTTTAATTGACTTTTCTTTGAGCATTGAATATCGAGAGCATGCTGGTTAATAATATCATTTGAAATTAGTGGAGCTTGACAGGCATTTAAATACTATGTGTAATTTATTGCATCAGAAAAGAAGTACCTAGAATAATCTTTTCCCATTATATTTCAAAGCATACTTGGAAGCTATCTAAAATATTTTTTAAAACATATTTCAAATGTGAACTTTAACTTCAGGAAGCAAGAGAAATCTTCTGTATGGTAATATTATTTACTGGATTAATGGCATCCTTTAATTAAACAAACGTTTCTAATGATGTTTCTGGATGCCTCTTTGCAGAGTTTTTCACAAGTAGTATGATCATAGCACTCAAAAGATCAGTGGGCAGAATTCTGCTGTCAAATATGCAAATTCAGACTGATTTGATCATTTTGTCTCAGAAAAACTTCTAAGTAACTGAGGATCCTGAAGAATTAGTCTGCCTTGGATGTGACTAATTCCAGAGCCATATTTTGCATATAGATATAATCTAGACCTGAACCAAAGCTTTTATCTGTACACTTTCTAGCTTAATGGAGAAGGAAAGTGTGTAGAAGCTTAAGTAAATTTCCTCCAACCTTGATCTCTGTCTACAACAAAATATTAGGTGTACTTTGAGGACTCTGAACAACTTACCTTCTCCTTCCATGCAGGTCTTACACTGGGTGATTCTGATTTAGCTGACTCCAAGGACTGTTAGTCTCAGTGTATAACTCTGAGTTCACAGTAATCTAAAAAAGTATTGAGGATTAGCAATAATAGCTAAGGAAATAAAGATTTTTCCTAAATTATGATGTAAGCTATCTCTGTCTTTTTAAAACTTATTTTAATTTCAATATACAGAGTAAGCTCTGATCCAAAATAAACTGTCACTCAGCTTTTTTAACCATCAGCGCTCTTGCAGCAAGCGTTGATAGGTCCCTTCCCATACATTCATTCATGAAGCCTAGCCATGATGATGATGAGGTTTCCAGCTAGTGAAAATTACAATATCCTTTGAAATACTATAGTATTTTTATATGTGTAGGAAATAATTAAAAATTACTGTTTCACAAACCTGTAGCTCAAACAACTGTCCAGAAATTTCATATGTGTTGAACTGCTGTGTCTCCCAATAGCATGAGATTTGTGAGTACCAGAAAAAAATGCGCATCTAAAAGCTCAATGTTTCATAAAATGAACATCTGTTCAGGTTATGGAACAGAAAGTTGTTCCCATGGGAAATACTGTAGCTTCTGAGGTTATACTTATTACAGCAGGTGACTTTGAATTGAGAATTACACATACTTCATTTTTTAGTTCTTTCTTTGTGTGTATTATTCCTAAATGATTAAGAAGCCAAAAATGTGGACATCTTGTATCATGATGGATGAGGTGGTTTAAAGAACATTCTCACCCAGTGTGTGCACATACAAATAACAATATGAATGAGAAACAGGCCATAGAGCCAGTGGATTATTTATATTCTCTTGGCTTTCTGAAAATGTGACATGCACAAATCTAAAAGTGCTCCTGCTGTTTGATATTAAAACTCATCTTGTTTATTAAATAAAAGTTAATTCCTAAACTTGTCAAGAATATGAACATCATTTTTATTTGAGAGTTTTTATTTTCATGAAGATATTATGCTGAAATAGTTGGATAGATTTCAATGTAATAAAATTGTAGCCATTTCCATTTTTTGGAAAGCCTATAGCAGAATAGTAATGATCAATTTTAGGCCTTGATAAGGACACATTGTCAAATGTATATGACTTTAAATTTGAGAAACCACTAGATAGCTTTATTCTCAGTGCCTGTAAGCCTGTATAGTTTTCTCAAAGTTCCTGTGATTATGTTGATTAACTCTAGCAAACATATTTGGACCTGAAAGTTTTCCTCCAGTACAATTGCGAGAAAATACAGAAATGGCACGTAACAGAACATTCTCTCTTTGTCTTCCGTGTACCAGAAGGTGAACACATATCCAGTAGCAGTACTTTTCCTACAATGATCATCGCAGTTACAATTTCTCTCTTACATGGAGCCCTTTTTAGAGATGGTAAGATGAACGCATATTAGCACAAACATTGACTATTTTACTTTTTACGTTCTTTTATAGCTTTCCTGTGCCAAAGGAATACAGGGCTGTAACTAGAAGATTTCCTCAGGCTACTAAATCTACTGCGTAACTTGTATTTATTCTTAAACAAAACTGAGAGCAAATAAGAAAATTATATTGCCAGAACAGTTAACTTTGCAAGAGAAAGCGTCAGACTTGACAGATTTGTTAACTTCAGTGACTGCATCAACACTTAATGGCATAAAAATTATTTGCCAGTTAGAATAAAAAATTACCTGAAAGATTGCAAATAGGTTTAATGGTAAAGTTTTGCTAGAGAACACATGGATTTTTTTAATACTTTCAAATATTTAATGATTATAACAATTATTAAGAATTGTTATAGAAATTCTAGTACAACTTCTGTGAGACATTGCCATGTGTTTATAATGTCAAGGTATTTATATTATAGTTTCTGAAGAATTTCATCAGCTGTATAAGAAATACATTCAAATTCTCTTCAGTCTGACACAAGCCCAGACTTAGCTGCTCTTGGGACCCAATCAGGCAAGCAAAGGGCGTTGCCAGGACCATTTGTGGGTGATTTGAACAGCTCCAGGGAGTGCAGAGAGGGCAAACAGGGGTGTGTTATGGCAGTGAGGGAATGGAATGGCAGTTTGCATGGCCGTTTGCGCTGACAGAACAAGAAAGAAGGTCACAGCCACCCTCCCGGCTCTTGCTGGTGGGTTGTGTGATAGGTGTGCTGGTGTTTCTTTTTCTTTTTTCCTTTTTCTTTTCACGACTCATCTAGATCTAGCAATGGTTTACACACGATCAAAAGCCATTGTTGTTGCTGCTGCTGCCAGCAGGAGCATGCTAACCCAGACAGAACCTCCCAAGAGGGATGCAGCTGTCCAGGTCACTGGCTGCAGGGAGTGTATGAGTCTGGCATTAGTATCAGAGGACAGTGCAAAAGATGCCCTCATAAGGTGTGATCAAGTGAATTATTTGCTGTCTTTAATGGCAGAGCTAAAGGAAGAGGTAAAAAAAGGCTAAGGAGTATGAGGGAGAGCGAAAGGGAAATCGACTGATGGAGTTGCACCCTTTCAACCATGGAAGAAGCTCAGCAGGAGTCAGAGAAGGCCTGCCTCTCTTGCTATCAGGCAGATAGAACAGATCAAGTAGATGGGACAGAATGGAAATAGGTCCCTGATTGGAGAGGTAAAAGAATCCCCTCTTGATCCTCATCACCTCCCCAGGTGCCCTTAAAGAATAGGTACGAGGCCCTGGACCTAGAGGGTCAAGTAGGTGACACCTACTTGAGGGTTCTGGAGGGTCAGCCTGTTGCACGCTGTCTGGGAGACAGATCACAACCTCACCACTAACTAAAAAACAAAGGTGGTTGTAGTAGGTGACTCCCTTCTGAGTGGAACTGAGGGTCTGGTATGCCACCATCCCCATCCCCCAGGAAATTCTGCTGCCTTCCTGGGGCCTAGGTGAGGGATATCACCTGAGCTAATTTAGCCCTCTGATTATTATGCTATTCAGGATGGTGAGACTAATAGCCCCCCTGTAAGCCAGGAGGAAGCAGTTAGTGACCTGCTGAGCCACATGAGTCACAAGTCTATGGGACGAGATGGGATCCATACTAGGGTGATGAGGGAGCTGGCAGGAGAGCTTGCAAAGCTGCTTTCCATCATTTATCAGCAGTCCTGGCTAACTGGAGAAGTCCAGATGACTAGAAACTGGCCAACGTGATGACCATCAAAAAGAACTGCCAGAAAGAAGACCTGGGGAACTATAGGCCTGCCAGCCTGACCTCAGTACCCAGCAAAGTTATGGAGCAGATCATCTTGAATGTGATCACATGGCACGTACAGGATGGACAGGGGATTAAACCCAGCCAACATGGATTTAGGAGAGGCAGGTCTTTCCTGACCAGCCTGATGTCTTTTTATAACCAGGTGACCCACCTGGTGGATGAGGGGAGTTCTGTGGATGTAGTCTACCTGGACTTCAGCAAAGTCTATGACACCGTCTCCTATAACATATTCCTGGAAAAGCTGATAGCCCATGGCTTGGACAGGTGCACTCTGTGCTGGGTTGAGAACTGGCTGGATGGCTGGGAAAGGGAGAGATGGTGAACAGTGCTGCATCCAGGGACAGCCGGTCACTAGTGGTCCTCCAGGAATCTGTTGAGCCCAGTTCTGTTTAATATCTTTATTTATGATCTGGATGAGGGTATTGAGTCTACCATTAACAAATTTGCAGATGACACCAGGTTGGGTAGGAGTATCGATTTGCTGGAGGGTAGGAGGGCTCTGCAGGTGGGCCAAATTCAACAGCATGAGGTTCAACAAGACCACATGCTGGGTCCTGCACTTTGGCCACAACGACCCCCTTCAGCTCTACAGGCTGGGGACAGTGGCTGGAGAGCACCCAGACAGAAAGAGACCTGGTGGTACTAATTGATAGGAAACTGAACATGAGCCAGCAGTGTGCCCAGGTGGCAAGAAGGCCAATGGCATCCTGACCTGTATGAAGAATAGTGTGGCCAGGGAAGTGATCTTCCCCTGTACTCAGCACTGGTTAGGCTGCACTTCGAGTACTGTGTCCAGTTCTGGGTCCTTCAGTTTAGGAAGGATATTGAAGTGCTTGAGTGTGTCCGAAGAAAGGCAATGAGGCTGGTGAAGGCACAATAGGGAGTGGCTGTTCAGCCTGGAGGATCAGGGAAGACCTTACCACTCTACAACTACCTGAATGGAGGTTGCAGCCAGGAGGGTATTGATGTCTTCTCCTAGGCGAACAGCAGTAGGATACAAGGGCACAGTCTTAAGCTGTGCGAGGGTTAAGTTAGACATTAGGAAGAAGTTCTTATAGAAAGAGTGATTGGGCATTGGAATGGGCTGCCCAGGGAGGTGGTGGAGTCACCATCCCTGAAGGTATTTAAGAAGAGACTGGATGTGGCACTTAGTACCACAGTCTAGTAGACAAGGTGGTGATAGGTCCAAGGTTGGACTTGATGATCTCAAATGCCTTTCCCAATCTAGTTGATTCTGTGATTCTATATGCCATTGGAAAAGGCACAATTTTGTATTAACTTCATGGCATGAAAACTTCAGGAAAAATATCTGTCCATCACTTAGCGATGGACGCTGTGATATTCTTTCATATATCTACCATTTTACTTCAGAAGCTGTCTTTCCCCATATGCCATCCAACATCAATTTATCTTAATAGGTAAGAAAATAAGCAAAAGAGTGGTTCCTAGTGTGATTAAAGTATCTCCAAATGCCTCATTCCTTTTGGTTTTGGAGCATCCATGCTCTGGAAGCAGAGCTCATTATTTAGAGTGAGCATATCCTCCACTACTTGGGTCTCAAACTGCAGGAAGAAGGAGGAGAGAAAGAAAATCAAGGAACAGAAAAGGAAGCATAATAATAATAATAATAATAATAATAATAATAATAATAATAATAATGCCAGAGTCATTTTGGAAACAGTCAATCAATTTACTGTCTGTAGAAGTGACATATCCCCACTATAGTCTGCTGGCTCAGGTCAGGTTGGACATGATCACACCGAACCTCTCTTAAGATTACTATAAGAGTTTGTTACCGCCCTGTCCTAATGAATGCAGCCATTCTTTCGAAAATAGAAGGTTTGCTTTTCTGACCTTTTAGCAAAATCTGTAACACACAAAGTAGACTGTACTGAATGTTAGGAGTTATTAAATTAGAATTTTGATCCCAGCTCATAATAATGAGATTTTTAAAAAACAGTCCTTTTACTTGGGAAATGGCAACTAGGTGAAGTTCTACAGCAAGCACTGATCCTGCAGTATAGTAGGGCAAAGCATCATCCATCAGTAAACATTATACAGTGCCTAAAACACACTTAAAATACGCACTTAATGAACAATATTTTCTGAAACATATCTTCCAGAGTAAGGGACAGGTCTCCATTAATTTCTCTGGTATTCTGTTTTCCACACAGAAATTTCAACTTACTTCTGTGCACAAAGTTCAGCTCATAAAGGGAAATATTTCTGCTTTCTGTAAAAAGTGTTATTTTTCTTTTCTTTGATCTTTGTCATGAAAACAAAAATGTTGAGATATCTGGTTTTTTACCCTTGAATTTACTTCATGAATTTGTTTAGAACCTTATATGGGTGAATCCATTGAGGAACTTTTATTCATTCTTAAACAGACTTAAGTGCAAATAAATTAATTCAATTTCCAGAATAATTAACTTTACAAGGAAATAGGTTATGCATGATTTTTTAATTTTGGAAACTGCATCATAATGAATTAGTTTGTTGAAACATAAGAAGATGCTACATTAAAGAAGAAAAAAGAGACATTAAAGCTCCATTAAGGTTTTTTATGATGATGCTACTTTTTCTGAATTTGATTTATAAAAATTCTGAAGCTGTTGACTATAGCGACATTTTAAATGTTTAGTAGCTTGTATTTTAATTCTATTGCTTCTCAGAAATTCCTTCTAGAAAAGCATTGCTTTGAAATCACTACACTCTAGTTATCTCTTTTTGGGATGAAGTGACTAAAATAATAAAATCACAGAATACACTTTGTTGGAAGGGACCCACAAGGATCATTGAGTCCAAGCCTTAGCTCTGCACAGGAACATTCCCAAGAGCCACACCCTGTGCCTGAGAGTGTTGTCCAAATACTTCTTGAACTCTGTCAGGCTTGGTGCTGTGACCACTTTCCCTGGGAAGCCTGTTCCAGTGCTCTGGATGAAGAACCTCTTTCTACTGTCCAAACTAAATCTCCCCTGACACAACTTCAGACCATTCCCTCAGGTCCTGTCACTTGTCACCACAGAGATCAATCCTGCCCCTCCTCTTCCCCTCACAGGGAAGCTGCAACTGCAATGAGGTCTTCCCTCAGCCTCCTCTCTTCCAGGCTGAACAGACCAAGTGACCTCAGCTGCTTCTCACACAGCTTCCTCTCAAGGCCCTTCACCATCTTCATTGCCCTCCTTTGGAGACACTCTAACAGCTCAATGTATTTCCTATATTGCAGTGCCCAAAACTGCCACAATACTCAAGGTGAGGCCACACCTCAGCAGAGCAGAGTGTGACAACCACCTCCCTCAACCAGCTGGTGATCTTTGTCTGATGCCCCCCCAGGACACAGTTGGCCCTCCTGGCTGCCAGGGCACTGCTGACTCATATTCAACTTGCCATTGACCAGAACCCTCGGGTCCCTTTCCATGGCACTGCTTTCCAGCATCTCATTCCCCAATCTGCACGTACATCCAGGGTTTCCCCATCCCAGGTGCAGGATCCAGCACTTGCTCTTGTTGAACTTCATTAGGTTGGTGATTGCCCAGACCTCTAATTTGTCAAGGACTCTCTGCAGGGCCTCCCTGCCTTCCAGGGAGTCAACAGCTCCTCCCAGTTTTGTATTGTCTGCAAACATTAATATATAAAATATGGTGATTACTGCTAATGGAAATTCCTGGGTGTGTCCCTTGAAGGATTTGATTGTATGCAATAATGAGTGTAAGAAATATAAAAGACAGGATGTATTCATGGTGGTTTGAAAACATTATTAGACTTCTATCATTGGCTCTTTGGGGGATCGGGATTCCTTCTTATTTCTGTGAAGATTAATAATCTCAGTGAGCAAGGTTCTGTAGGGAATACTAAAAGATCATCATATAATATGTTCTCACTGAATCATTTTATGTATGAACAATAGGCTTATAAATTAAAAAATACCTATGTACTCTTCTCATACTACAAACAGTAGTCTTGGTACTCTGTTTTTAGAATTAACTGAAGTAGAGTGAGGTTGACTTGTTATTTGAACTCATGTATAGCATGACTTTTAAATCTTAAATCTTTTCAGGGCTGTAATCAAATTTACATCAACATTTAAATTTTCATTATAAGCCAGAAGTGGCAGTGATTTCAAATAATATTCCCTATTTATAGAGGCACAAATGAATGGCAGTCCCCATTTTTTTTTTCCCACGGTATAACTAAGATTATTTCTAGCCTTTTGTGGCTCATATTTGTTCAATAGTTTTCATTACATGTCTACATATGAATATAACTGTTCAGTTGTATCAATTATTGTTTGTAAACTCATTAAGAAGCACACTGATACAAGCTATAAATACAGGTCTAAATCTGTGCATACACATTCACAGAAAACAATATCACCATGTTAAATACATTAAACCATACTGAGCTTTAGCTCCTGGATCCGTTTGTAATAGGAAGATGGAGAGTGACCTACTCCAGTTCCCTTCTGCATCAGGAAACTGCATTTTAGGAAGTCGTTCCACAGGTGAAGCAAGAAAGCAGCCAAGCTCACTGTGAAATGCAGCCTCTAATGTTTAGATTCTGTAATTTCTCAACAGCAAACCAGTTGTGGAACAAATGTTCATACAATTAATTGGTATTGTGATCCTGATTTTTACCACAAACTGCAGAAATAGAATTTCTATGTCCTTTAAGGATAACAGAATTTTATCATTCTTGGGTAATTAGTATTCTGTGCATTTTAGCCTATTTTTACTCACTCACATCATAGAATCACAGAACCACAGAATCATCAAGGTTGGAAGAGACTTTCAAGTTCATCCAGTTAACCCCTAAACTGTATCCCCATGTACCACATCCTGTCATCTCTTGAGCACTTGAACATTCTAGAGATAGCGACTCCACCACCTCCCTGAGCAACTTACTCCAATGCCTAACCACTGTTTCGATGATATTTTTTTTTTCTGTTATCTAATCTGAACCTCTGCTGGCACAGTTTAAGGCCATTTCTGCTCATTCTTTCACTTGAAACACGGCAGAAGAGATTGACTCCCACCTCACCACAACCTGTTCAAGTAGTTTTAAAAGCAATGAGGCTCTGCCTGAGCCTCCTCTTTTCCAGAATAAACATTCTCTGTTCCCTCAGCGACTCCTCATAAGACTTGTGCTCCATCCTCTTCACCAGTTTCATTGTCTTTCTCTGGATACACTCTAGAACCTCAATGTCTTTGTCTCAGTGAGAGGCCCAAGACTGAACACAGTACTTGAGATGCAGCCTCACCAGTGCCAAAGGGGCATCCCTTCCCTAGTCGTGCTGTCCACACTATTCCTGATACAGGCCAGGATACCACTGGTCTCCTTGACCACCTGGGTTGTGTAAAGCCAGCTCACATCCAGCACGCCATCATGTACTTCTCCTGGTAGGCTTGCTTACCAGCTGTGCCAGGCAGTAATCCGCTTGTCTTCCACACACTCTGGGAACCTTCTAGATTGCCTCTTCTCTGTTGTGTTGTATTTCCAGCAGACACCTGGCAAGCTGAAGTAACCCAAAAGATATAGGAAGAATGGTGAGGAGAACTTCATGGTCACAAAAAATGTTAATTGTTTTTATGTTAAATGTTAATTACTTAGGTGAAGACAGTAATAGAAATATAGTAATAAATTAAAAAGTGGGTTTTTGTCTTAACTGCATACTGTTAAATACAATAGCATATGTAGCAATGAGAATACAGATTTTGCCCACTGAGTGATTACAAGTATATAATACGTAGATGTTGAAAAAGAGGAATGTGGGAAAAATTTGAGCAAAGGAGGAATGCAAATGCTAGTCAAGAGTATAGTTTCATAGGACAAAATGGAATTAAAAAGTTACACAATAAGGCAGGGGCAAAATCCAGTCCTTTGTCTGCCATTTAGTGCTGGTGCCATTTGACACTTCAAATAACTGATCATCTAACATTTCCTTCTAGAGCGGTGATATCTTGTTTCAAAGAAACAAGCCATTGTTAGAGCAATTCATCAGACTTATGCGAAGGCACTCACATTTTTCTATCTTCCTACACCCATCCCCCTCTTTTTTAGAATTCAGTCACCTCTAGAGCATATTACAAGGATGTTGTTTAAAAAATGAGAGGATTATTCCCTAACAGAACAAAGAAATTTGAAGTTACTGTTCAGTGCTGTCTGAAGCTAAGGCTTCCTTACAGCTTATTCCTCTTTACAATAAACTTCATGTCAGGTTTTGCAACACAATATAAATACATGTTATCTTTACATACACTGATTATACAGAACCTCTTCTTTTTGGCATCCTTTCAACATGGAAATACTTTTTTTTAATACTCATCGAGATAATTATCCCACCTTTCTTTGGATGCCTTCTTTATTTTTCGTTTCATAAATAGTACTGTTGACTTCTGATTTGTTAAGTTTTGTTAAATAATAAAGTATGTTGGCATACTAAAAATCTGTTCTTAAAAAAAAGATGAAGAACTGAGGAGTAAGGTTCAGAGGGAGAACTGGAAAAGTTTTTACTGAATATTTAAAAGGATACTATCTTTAGCTGTCTATATATAGCGTTTCAGCTTGCTCAAAAGCTTTTTTTTTTTTTTTTTGGAAGATTTTTGTTAACATCTAAACAAAGATGGAAAGGACTGTAAGATAAAGGCATTAAAAAAGCAAAGGAGCTCCAACTACCAAGCTGTTATATACTTAACATCATGACACTCAGATTATAATGGTGGTAAAGTTTTCCAGATCCGTTTTGTTTTCACACCGTAAAATGGTTCACATTTTTTATACTGGAAGTATTGAACTTAGTTTTACAAATTGTGTTTGGTTTCTCACAGTGAGTGGTTCGGATATTTCTGAGTCATAACAAAAATCAATGGGCGCAAATACTTCAGATGAAATATCATAACAGAGCTTTTAAATGCTACCACACTGAAATTACTATAATGCAAAATCCAATACTTTTGACAGGAAGTATAGGTTTCAGCAGTTTAGTTCATTGTACTGGACAGTCTAGTTCTACAGGTTAAGGAAGAACATTGAGTGATAAGTTCTGAAGATACATGTAGGTACTGAATGTGAACAGCATTTATGTATTTCTTTCCTATTAGCTAGTGCTATAGTCTCGTGTCCTATGACTACATTCCCTGATAAACAAACAGTTCAATCTTAAGCAATAGAACAATAAATGCTTTCTAAAATATTCCACACCACTCTTCATAAAAGTAAGACCCAGAAAATAGGCAAATAACTAAAACAAGATGGAGATGAATAACAATTCAATAGTATAATTTTGAGTTATAGTCAATGCGCAGGGACACTTATTTGCTCACCAGCACTACTTCAACTTGTCAGTGGAGTTAGCTAAATTATTATTTTAGCCAATTTTTTCTAGTCATCTAAGGATGCAAAGGTTTGGCAAATTCACTTGCATGCTAAATTATATGTCTCTGTGTAAGGGAGTTCTTAGTAAAGAACTTCATTTAATACTGTTAAGATAAAAGATACAAATTCAAATCCCATTTTATCTCTAATAAGCATTAAATGTAAAAGTCATGAATTTTCTAATTAACTAATCAAAAAAAAAAATTTGGAGTTGTATGCCAATAGTTGCTAAAGAGAAGAAAAATCCTTCAAGAGGTTGACCTCACTTACATGAGAGGTATAGTGTGGAAATACCTGAAATCTATGATGTCAAAGCGAAATCATATTTGACTAATTTTCTTACTAGTTTCTCTGAAATAATTACCGCTTGGAAATTTTATTCTGTGCTGAATGAAAAATACCATCATGCAGTTAAAAAAAAATAAAGAAAGAAGCAACAAGCAGTAAATGAATCTCATTCTCATTATTGCTTCTAAATCCTGGTCAACTCAGTGCCAAGATCTTTGAAAGTTTTGTTATTCAGATAGCAAAAATTAGATCATTCAGTTAAAATTTCTCTGTAGGTGTATTAATTAACCACAAGTGTAATAGTATAGCTGCAGAATAACCAGATGATGTACATGTGCACCAGTACTTCTTATATTATTGTATATTGTAAAGGTATTGGCATGAATTTAGACTAGCTTAATTTTTTGCCTGCTGTGAAGTCACAGTGTCTATTTTAGGCTCTTCAAAAGAAAAAAATAATTACTGAAGAATATTTTTTAAAGTTCTTTAAATTCTCAGTTTTTCCTTGTTCTTTTTTACTGGCAACTGCTTTTGTAATGAAAATAAATTGTACAAAGATAAGAATTCTGACAGGCCTTAAAGCAAGTGAAAATATTTTTATGGCCATTCAAATGTCACAATTGTTAAATTTTGTCTTAAGTTTTCTATAGACTATTGCTACTAGCAATGAGGATAACATTAGAAAACTGAGAATTTTATTTGTCGACATCCATTTTTGTTCTATTAAACAACTAGAAATTAGATCTTTTCAAGAAAAAAACAAACTTCTGTGCAGAAAAAAATATATTTCCTGCAACATTTTTGATACAAATTAAAATATAGATTTCACTTAAGGTAGAATAATATCTTTATTCTTTCTCATCTATTATAAAATTTCAGCTGTAGGTTTAATAAACATGCTATTTTAAAATTCACATCTAATATAAGCAAACAGATATTCTGAATCAGTTGTACTATACGAGTGTTAAAAAGTTATAATTAATTACCTGTATGAATCAGGGCAATAATGGATAAACTACTTACTTCCTTAATTTCTTATAAATCTATTCTATATCTAAATCAATTTTATTTTGAACAATACAATGAGAGAAAATATACTAATGCCTCTAAGCTTTTGACCCACTTAAATTGTCAGAGCTATAATTTTAATTGCTTGCTGCAACAATCCGGAATATCTGTTGTCTGAAGTTGTCTGAAACCTAAATTGTTGTTTTGACATTTTTTGAATTTGCTTGACACTCAGTATAACCAGTTTAATTTGTATTTCCTACCGTATTTTTATCCCAGTGTGGAAGGTGTAGAACCCTGCAAACGGTATAAGTGCCCATCAAATTACAAAAGTGCATACTAAGAAGGAGATTCTCCTGGAAAGCTGTGGATATACACAGACACAGGAGGATAGTGTAGGTGTTTTAGTGTTGGACTGGAACAGTCTATTTTAGTCCAATAGCTGGAGCAAATTTCACAACATTTTTAAACCTTTTTACAGGGGAAATAAACTACATATCACAAGGTCTTCATTCTTTTTTAATCCAGAGTTTTTTCCCCATGTCCCGTTTCCTGGATTTGATTATCTGTTCCCCATAAAGACAGACAGTAGAGAAGATAGGTATTAAGCTCTTTCACCTTGCTGCCATGTATATAAAAGTTCCATTTATTTGCTGTTCTTTTAGTTTCTAGTGCAAAATGTATTTCTCATACTATAGAAGAGCAAGAATTCTTGATACCATCAGTTACTTTCATAAACAAACCCTACTAATATTGCAATTGTATTCTGGTGAATTCCCTATGATACGTGATACCATTTCACTTGCTCCCCTCTGGTCTGGAACTATTCAACTTGATTTTTCTTGTAGGACATTAGAGAAAATGAAGAACTGGAGAGGAAGAACTGGAGGCACCTAGGTCTTTGATAATGACATAGTGGAGTAAACTATCAAACTGATAAGGTGGGAGTGAAGTATGATAATCATTTGTGTCTTCTCACCCTTTTTTTAAGGAACTTGAGGCAATACAAAACAAAGGATGGGAAAACGGAGAGCAAAAAGGCTTCTGTCAGAAACAAAAAGATTTTGTGTTGTAAGGTGGCAAGGAGAGAAAAGATGTGGTGATGAAATAAATAAGAAAAGGAAAAAAGGAATAGTGAGATAGAGAACGGCTAGGGAAGGGAGAGTAAACTCACTTGTCTGCCTATGTGTAAGTGATATTTTCTATAATGGTATTTTCCATTTTTTTGGCATGTGTCCTACCATTGCTGATTTTAGGAGAAAAAGCTAGGAAGACTGTCTTAGGAACTTACTTCATTAGTTTTGCTGTCTACTGTGGAGTCTGTAGTTAAATACTCTGGCTAAACGACCACCTATACTGCTATTAGTCATAAGAGAAAGAAAATGGATTATTTTTTCCTCTTGAGAGTTTTTTTTTTAACTTATTTTTCATTCTATGAATAATTCTGTGGACAAATTCACCCACAAAATCCTGTTACATAAAAGTATGACTGTCAAAGAGATTCAGGAAAACAATTTTGTGTTTGCAATGTTTTATACAGTATAGAAGTCTCTTGTCAGTTTTGTGGTTGCACCCTCACTCTTCTGATTTCTCCTACTTGTTTTCTCAAAATACATATTAGCACTTGGAAGGGAATAGACAGTATCTTCACGTTTTCTAGTGCCAATCCTGGCAGATCTGCGAGATGTTGTGCAGATATAAAACATATTTCACAAGCATCCCTCTTGGCTTTTTTCTGCTTTTTCCCTTTCATTTGTTTTAGTCTCTCAACTGTATTATTAGTCTTATTTATCTGAGCTCTGATATTTCTGTGATAGTATCATTTTTGTCTATTTATTTCCAGTCTCTAATGGAAATACAGTTGAAGGGGGAGAGGTACTCTTGTACTGATTCTGCTGTGATGCAGTTCAGTAACATGATCCTCTGACATCAGCAGTATTGTTATTGTAATAAGTTTCATACAGCTTGCTGAACCTCAGTGTTCTGTAACATCTAGGCAATACCTTGTTGGAGAACAGGCTGTCCACAAAATTTTTTTCCTCCCAAATGAATCATAGAAATTAGAGATAGAAAAGATCAAATCAGAAGTAGTAATATAATTCCCTTCTGTAAAACTGGATAAGTTATTCAGGCAAATCTATTTGATCTCTGAAATATTATCATCAGGGTAGAAGAGGCTGATGTTCAAAGGGGATAGATGTCTTGACCTTGAAAACACATCTGCCCAGTGAACTGTAGAAAGAATAGTCCAGAGCCAAAACCAGGGTCACCGAACTTGACACATCCACCACTACATCTGCCTACCCTGGTTTCTAACTTTCACGTGCAAGACAGCAGAGTTTGTTGATTCACTTCATTGTCATTACAAGACTTCTGGATATTTTATGTTATGCCTTAATTCACTCTTGGCTGGGTGACAAGAGTCACTTTCATCTTTTATTTCTGTGTTTCAAAACTATAAAACAGTATGACTGTGACAGTTTAATACAATCTTGCTACCAAGGTAAATATGTATTAGATAGATATTACTGTGATAAGATTTTAGAAATTTCTGTTAAAGAACAGAAGTTTTGATCAATTTGCTGCTTCTTCTAATGCAAAATATCTTGGACATGAACCTACAATGTAGATTCTCAAAGCAAAATACTTCCTGCCACTGCATAATGTAACAGAAAGATGAGTGTATCCTGAGGTGCACTGTAGCTCTGAGAGATATTTAAAGTACTTTTTAAAATGGTATTTTTAAGAGTCCTTAAAAAAGACCCAGATCCTGACTACCTCTAGATTTTTTTTTAAGTTCAAGTTCACAAAATATCTTTGGTCAACTCCCGTCTACTCTTAAATTAGCTACTTAAATGGGGAACGGTAGCCCTAGCCTTTTCTTTAATGTTGCTTTCCTCAGGTGCTTTATATTTCATGTCACATAAATTCATCCAGCAGATAGCGTTACCCTTATTGGCATTCCCAGAAATACCTTAGTCTAGCCAGTATTGAGAAATTCGAGATCTCATGTACCTACTAAATCTACTGCCTAGTACAGACTAAGTACTCCTATCATGTGAGAGGTCCAATATAAGAGACATTTTCAAAGCAGCCCTGACATGTCATACAAAACTGCCAGAGGCAAGGTACATTCCCAAGTCTGTAGCACTCATCCAGCATATGGATTCAATTCCCTTCTCTGCCTGACACTAAACTCACATCACTTTCCTCTCATGACTGAACCACCAAGAATAGCACCAACGAGTATTTTTAGACTGTAAGAAGCAGACCAATAGCTTTCTCACTCACATGGAACTGCAGAAAAAGATGGTCACAGAAAATTGTATGCTGTTTGGCATATCTACAAAACTACTTAATCACATCAGCATACTGTTTGGTTACTGTCAACTTGGACCTGATACCCAACAATTCCTTCGTTCTGAATACTTTATAATTCATCACTGCCATTTTCTGCCAATTACTTGTTCATGCATCTGATTTTCTTGGCCAGAAGATGGCATTGGCATTTCAAGTTTAATTGTTGCTGAAGCTTCACTGGAAGATTCTATGTGATAATTAATCTAAATACAATATATACATTTTCTTTTTTGAGTGTATCAGTAATCTTTCATGTATGCTGTGCTGATTACGTAAAATTTTCTCCAGCTTGCAAAAGCATTACAACATGGATTCTGACAGCATGCTCTTTAACAAACCTATTCTTCAATATCTCTTAAATATACTGTTATGTAGTTCTCCAGCTGTCCTACCCTGTAAGATTCATCATGCTGAATTTTTATTAGCTGCAGTTAAAAGCAGAGGTTACTTATGTCAGTTCTGTATCTTGCCTATGATACTCAGAATCTCTACCTTAGTAAGACTGTAAACCAGTTTAAACTGCAAATATTTAATACTCTCCTCAGTGCTAACAAGTTACCTGCCTGACATCATGACATTTGTAGGCAGTTGGCATGTCTGTAATTATAATGCTGGTTTCATTACAGTCCCACTAGGTGATAGAAGGTCAGATTTGACGATTCTGATATTATATATTCTTCTATAGTGTGAGAGATGTCTACACTTGCATGAGGTTCTATGAAAATGCTGAAGTAATATGAAGTCCTTTTTCAGCTTAAAAGGAAAGAGAAAGGTTTTCCCACGTATGCTAAAAGCTAAAAGGTTGAATGTGGGCTTTAAGCCTTTCCCATTTCCCTGCATCACCACCTGCAGCATCAGGGTTAATTTGCTAATGAGAAGCAAACCCCACAGGCCCATCACGCTATTCAAATTTAATGTGCACATGGACTTTTCGATTCAGGACAGGTTTATAAATAGTGCCTTTAGTTTAAAAATAGATCTTTCAGATCTAAGGGAGTTGATATTATGATCCGTAAAGTGAATGAATCTCCCAGGAGTAACTGGAGCTTATGTAATATTTATCCCCACATTTTTGCTCAGCTGTTCTGTGCCGTTTTGATGCTAAGCTGCAAGGACTGTTAGCTTCTTAGACATTTAAAATCTTTCTTCAGTGAAGCTGAGACTGTCTGCAAACTTGCTTGTCTAGGTAACCTTACTTGACTTTGGGATTCTGCCTAAGAAACAGTGGTCATTGACCCCACTTGCAGGTAATTGAATTTAGCAATTTGTGTTGAACATGATCTCTGTGGAATCCCAAATTATACTGCCAGGTACAGCAATTTTCCAATATTAACTTAATTCTAGAAAAATTATGGACTGGTCTTCTTAAAACATTATGACTGGTTAATGTCCCAGGGAGAAGGAACAGTAAGTAGAGCTAAGCTCTATCTCCAGGTACATGAAAAAGGAGATTTTATTAAATTTTTTTAGGAACTCATGAAAACAGCTTTCACTCCTTGATTTTGTAGTTGTTTGTGATGTTTTGCAAGTGAAATATCACTGCTAGTGGAACAATAGTCAGGGCAAAAGTGTTAGTGGAATATGAAACAAATCTAGCTTTAATACTTGTCATTAAGGCACTATTTTGTGCATGCAAACAATCACGAGATAAGCAGAGGCCTGACAAGATGCCTTTCTAAGGAAGTTCTTCTCTTAGTAGCAAAATGAAATATATTGTATTGAATATTAAGCTTATTCTTCTCCTTGTGGTGTCTTCGTTAACTAGTCCATTGCCTTATTTCATGTGTTGCCTTATATTCTAGAATCAAAGACTCATTCACTCCAATCATTCAGTTGTGAAAGGGAGGTACTAGTTTTCGAAACCAGATGTTTTGCTAGCTAGCTACCAATGCTGTTATTTTTGCTAGATGCAAATGTATGATGTTGAATATGATGCTGTACTCAGCTGTAACTATGAAGTATCGCATTTAAAGTTTCTAATGCTGCAGGCATTCAGTGGAGAGCATCTAATCATAGTCTTGTTTTCAGAGAGCAGCATAAACGCTCAGATTAACATTTTGAGCAAGGGCTGGATTAATAAGAAAGATTTCATAATGCCAAACATATCTGTAAGCTATCCTTGAAGCAAATCAATAGACACTGAGTGATCAGAAACCAGTGCTTTTAAAGTGTAAGTACACATTTTTGTGCCGTTAAATATAGAAAAACTGTGGATATAACAATCTTGGCAGTGTGATGTTTAAATACAGCACAATGAGTAGAAAACATGATCTAAATTTATAGGAAAGTGTCCTGTAAAGGCTGGTTATGAAACAACTGGAAGTGACTATTAGCATGTCTGGCAATATCTTACAAATGATAAAAAGAAAATAGATAAGAATGACATGGATCTGGTAGAAGTTAAGTTTAATCTGGTAATTGATCCAACACTACTACTTTTTACACTATCCTCTTTTCTTAAAGATATCTTTAATAAGTAAGCATTAGAGGTCTGAGTCAATGGCCACTGAAACCAAGTGCTTGTATGTGACTTGAGTGAATGCTACATGTACTGTTTTGTCTTACTTAAAAGCTAAAACAATTCTATTTAACACTCAGACTTTAAGACCTCTCTTACCTAAAATGGTTGCAAGCTGAAGCACTAATGCGTAAACAGGAAACGTGATGGTATGTTCTTCAAAATGTAGCAAGATGATGAAAACATGATGTTTTGTGGAAATAATTTGTTGTTATAAGCCAATGCAGCATTTATATGGGAAATAATTTGAAATAGGTGATAGAAGTAGTGACCTAGCAACCAATATTAAAAGGTATAGAAATATCTTGGGAAAAAAGGAAGTAGCCCTACCAAGGCTGCCAGCAATATGAGATTATCTTTAAAATTCACTCAGATTTCCTGAGTACCAGAAAATTCTAGCTGGAGTACCTAGTGCTTTAAAAGTTTGGTATTTTGTTCCACTGATAAACCATTTCCCCGGGCTAAAAGTTTTGGATGAGTTAAAGTACTTCACAGCCTCAACACTGAAGTAAGAACTTTGTAGGTCACATCTCCCTCAATTCTCCTTAAATTGACAACAGAATTAGTCATTTTCAATCTGCTGGAAAAGTGTTCAGCCCTTCAGTTTAAGTCTATGGGAGGCATTCAGCACCACCTAGCCTATGTAACTGTAACTTTCTTTCTGTTAATATTCTGCACTTACTTAAGTTGCTAGAAATTTCTGAAAGCTTTCTAATTCCACCCAGGGCATGGTTAGCACTAAATCTAGGAAATAAACTACACAATAATTTGTGTATGTTATGTAAGTACAAGTTGCTACTGATACAACTACATCATGTTGTTCTTATTTGAGGCTTTTATATTAATTTTGACATCTTGACAACTCCATAACCAATTTTATTATAATCTGTCAGGGTCACAGTTTTTATACTCAGTTTATGTAGTATTGTGGTCTTGGAAAAGTTAAATCATCTGGGAAAACACTTGTTTGTTTTCTGTTACTTTAATGCAACTTTTAATTCAGCAGGTAGGTCTGTTGTTGCTATGTGTTTGTTGAGCAGAAGTGCATATTTTTCAGTATAGGCGGTGAAAATATTTAATGGGACATTGCTTTAGACAGCATCAAAAAACATGACCTCTTAATGCTGGTCAGCAGTAGATTATCTTTCTTCCCACATTCATCCATAGCACATTTGCTTAAAATTATTAAAGCTTATTTGGCTTATGTTGAAGTCAAGAAATTCAACCTCTGTCTTCTCAGTTCAACTAACTGACATTAATGCATAATATATTCTTTAGTTACAGAAATCACATTTTTTCACAGTAATGTGATATCACTTTCTAAAGAGAATAAATACATTTTCTACAAGGAAGAAGATTTTGATTTTGTGGCCTTTTAGATGGGTTCAATACAGAGCTTCAGGCTTCATTTATAGCATTCTTTTCAAACTTACTTTGAAGATAAAAATTAGTTATTCCTATGTACATGTTTTGTGGTACTCACCTTTACAATGTCAAGCGTTCTGTAACCATAAGGGTTTAATTTCACAATATGCCATGAAAAGATATTAATTTAATAAATTGTCAATATTTTCCACTTATTCGGAGTACCTAAAGCTAGGTTCATATTTTTAAATAGTATGGTAGCTAACATATGAAAGCTCAACGTAATTTCAGATCCAGCTTCAGAGTCTGAATCAATGAACCTCAAAACATACAACAGGCATACTGATCCCTAACATTTTTTTACTAGAATTTTCAAGTAAAAAGTCCTCTCTGCAAACAGGTATGTGGTTTCCAAGCAGTTTCCAGCCCTATGCTTTGTTCATTCAGCTGACATGCTAACCATGAGCTAGCAGCTTGGGACTTGGTTTCCAAACTCATAATTTTTTTTTTTATTTTTTTTTTTAAAGATGGGCTCCAAGCTTGTGTTTCTAGACTTTGTTTTTCACTATACAGCAGCCAACTGAGAAAAGATGGAACAACTATGGTACATAAGTTTATGGAAGTATTGGCTAATTTAGATCCAGAGTGCCCATTCTTCTTAGACTCTATTGTTTCCAAAGCTAAAACTATTCAGAGAAAAGTATCCCACCTACTGCATTTCTGCAAAGGGAAAATCCCTTTCCATGTTTAACTTTTCCTTATCATTTGGCTCAAGTTGGTAAATAATGACAATATTAGCGATATTAATGGTGAGTGCCAGCGGAAGTTTCAGTGGATGAGGATGGGTAGTCTCCACCTAAGCAGAAAATTATTAAGCAAATCTATCTCTCTATCTATAGATATAGATATATAGATATAGATATATATATGTAATTCTTTCAAGCAAAATCTCAGCTCTGGACATGAGGAGAGCAAACTTCAGGGAATTAGTAAACTGGGAACCCTGGGAAAAAGTTTTTGCGGGTGCTGGAGTTCATCAGTCCTTGTCACTTTCCAAACATCACCTCCTAAGGGCACAGGAGCAGGCAATTCCCAAATGTCATAAGACAAGCAGGTGAGGCAGAAGGCTGGTTTGGCTGAGGAGGGATCTTCTCTTGGAAATAAGGCAAAAAAGGAAGGTGTATGCCTAGTGAAAATAAGATCAAGTGGCATAGGGAGAATTCAGAGATGCTGCTTGCTGCTGTAGGGAGGAAATTTTGTGCAGCCTAAGCTCAGCTGGAGTTGAAGCTGGCCAGAAATGTGGGGGACAATAAAAAGAGCTTTTTCAAATATATTAATGGCAAGAGGCAGTATAGAAATATCGTTGGCCTATTACAGAATGGTCACAAACAGGGACAGAGACAAGGCAGAGGTATTTTACACTTGCTTTGCCACTATCTTCAACATGAATGACAGACCAGGGGGATCTTAGTGCCCCTGAGCTTGAAGACTGTGACTGCAAGAATGATCAACTCCCAGTCAACCCTGAAATTGTGTGAGATCTGCTACTCCAGCTGGTGATCTTCCAGGCCTGATGGGGTTTCATCCTAGAATCCTCAAAGAGCTGACTGATGTAATTGCAAAACCTCTCTCTTGATTTTTGAGCAGTCTTGGGAATCCAGAGGGGTCCCAGCTGGTGAACGACAACCCAATTTTCAAGAAGGGCAAGAAGATAGAACCGGGAAAATACAGATCTGATAGTCTCCCTTCTGTGTCTGGTAAAGGTATAGAGTAGGTTAATCCAGGAAGTATTGGAAAAAAATCTGAAAGACATTGCAGTCATTGATCACAGACAGCATGGCTTCATAAGAGGAAAGCCCTACTTATTCAACCTGATTTCTTTTTATGACAAGATAACACACCTAGCTGATCAAGGGAAGCCAGCTGATATCATCTTTTTGGATTTCAGTAAAGCTTTCAGTACTGTCTCTCACAGAATCCTTCTGGACAAAATGTCCAGCACACAGCAGGATAAACATATTATGCAGTGGGTGAGCAGTTGGCTCATGGTTCAAGCACAGAGGGTAATAGTAAGTGGGGTGACATCAGACTGGTGACCTGTCACCAGTGTGATTCCACAGGGCTCCATCCCAGGACCTGTGCTCTTCAATATCTTCATAAATGACTTGGACACAGGACTGGAAGGAATACTGAGCAAATTTGCAGATGACACAAAACTGGGAGGAGCTGTTGACTCCCCCAAAGGCAGGGAGGCCCTGCAGAGAGACCCTGACAAGCCATCACTAAAATTATGAAGTTCAGCAAGGGGAAGTGCTGGACTCTGCACCTGGGATGGGCAAACCTGGATGTATGTACAGACTGGGGAATGAGATGCTGGAAAGGGATGCCACAGAAAGGCACCCGGGGGTCCTTGTCAATGGCAAGTTGAATATGAGTCAGCAGTGCCCTGGCAGCCAGGAGGGCCAACTGTGTCCTGGGGGGCATCAGGCAAAGCATCACCAGCTGGTCAAGGGAGGGGATTGTCCCGCTCTGCTCTGAGCTGGTGTGGCCTCACCTTGAATATTGTGGCGGTTTTGGAAACCACAACATAGGAAAGATATTAAGCTCTTACAGAGTGTCCAACGGAGGGCAACAAAGATGGTGAAGGGCCTTGAGGCGAAGCTGTATGAGGAGCAGCTGAGGTCACTTGGTCTGTTCAGCCTGGAGAAGAGGAGGCTGAGTGGTGACCTCATCACAATCTTCGTGAGAAGAAGAGGAGTAGAAGGCACTGATCTCTTCTCTGTGGTGACCAACGGCAGGACCCAAGGGAATGGCCTGAAGTTACTTATGTATGTTAAGAAGTTGTTTGTGTGTGAGTGGCCTGGAGTTTATGTTACAATTTCATGAATCCTGCAATATTTAGAGAAGGGAAAAGACCTGCAAACAGTGAATTTTCATTTACTTTCCACTTTTCTATTTGTAAGAACAAAACAAAGCTCTAATTCCATAGTGTCTTATTCTTGCATCACTTGCCACTATACTTATGATAAATTCTTAAAGCAATGTGTTTTTTCCATGTCATCTTCTGCTTAAAAGATCTGTGATGTTTTTACTGAAATTATCTGGAATTCTGCCAAAGGCTTCAGGATAAACATGTTTCAGTCTGGCAGTGAATTCCAAGTCAAAGAATGCAGGGAAATGCCAGTAAGTGTTTTTTGTAAGTCACAGATAGCAGGTAGAATCTAAGACTTAAGAGCTGAAGAAAGAGCTGAACTGAAAGTGAAGAGACTGACTATGCCATGTAAAGAAGATGCTTGTACAGCACAGCAGTGTCTGATTAGACGAGAGAAAAGTGATATGAAAATTGCTTCTCAGTAGTTAGAAAAGTATAAGCTATATGTAAACCATAAAAAAGTATTCTTGTAAACAATAAATAGATTTCTCCTTTGGTGCTACATCTATGTGGTTGTGTGTCTTTGAAGAGACCCGAGTAACCACAAAAGAAGAAACAACTACAGATAATATAATGTAAAATCATTATAAATCCAGATACAAAACCTATGGCAACTAGTGTCTTTTAATTGAGGCCATAAGTATGAATATCAAATGTGGCACTTTGTATATGTATCAAAATTTATATAGGACAGTGCAAGCATCATGAGACAGATCATTTCTATTTTTTTTTTCTCTGTCAGTGACTTAATATTTTTATCTAGCCATTGAAAGCCTAAGATTAGTGAGAGAATATCCATTTTAAGATGTTTTAAATAGAATGCCCTATTGTTCCATAGATACTTTTACCTTTTCTTTTATACTGTTTTTATATATTTGTATTTTGTCTGCTCAAAATAAATGCACAAAACAATTCACCAACCTCACCTTGGATTAATAATGAAATTCCACATCATCTAAAGCTAACAATGTATTTTATTACAGGTTGCAATAGAAGCTCATATTTTATCTTCCTTGAATAATCTCTGAGGTGCAAAATAGAATCTCAAACACACAAATGCCTGTGTATATATGCATTTGTATACCTACATACATGCATGTACATATACACATTTATAGCTTTATGTAGAAATGGACATGAACAACTAGACCAATACATGTAATAGCTATTTTAAAAAAATGTATAAAAGTGACATCAATGTATCTTGTGATCTTCTTTTTAGAAACTAGAATGGTTAGGAAGCATTCAGATGAGTTATCATTTGAGCAACTAAAAAAGGGAAAAAATAACCTATGCTCGAAATATTAATTCAAAACATGATGGATTCCATTGTCTTTGAAGAACCGAGAGGAGTTCTATCATCTCCCTTTGTTAAAAAATTAACAAGAGAATGTTTCATTGCTTAATTTTCCTAGTTGGAGGCAGAGAAAAATGGGACATCAGTAGTGTATGGCAACTGTCTGGTTCACTGCCTAGCATCACATTTTTACTGAGGAGCATGTCTCTCAGTTTAAGAAAGACAGCTAAGTATGTGTTCAGCTACACTCTTAGAAGTTAAGTTTAGATTAGTGCTAGTCAGCAGATTCAAAGACAGTCACTGTAAAAGTCACGTTAAAGTCATGGAAGCTTGAAATATAATTGGGAGAAAAGAAATTTTCATTTCAGGACTGGAAAAGTTAAGGACTAATATCATGAAAGGGAAATAGATTAGGTAAGGAAGGTAAAAGTGAGTTTTGAAATTTATTAGCAGTATTATTTCTGATGATTTTTCAAGAGAGGCTATTTAAAATGAGTGCAAGGCTTAAAGTTATGAATATTTTAATTTTATATGAATTCTAAGTCTGTGTGATTGGAGGAATCCAAATAAATGACATGATGATTATAGTAGGTCATGGTAATTAAGCTTAAAGAGTTTTCTCTTAAAAGGTGCATCTTTAAGATACCTTCTTAGACTAAAAACGAGTGTTATTTCAGATATAATGACTTTTGATCTAGGAATTAGAAACTAATTACATTTAAAGTGTTCCAGTTAAGGCTGCTCATTAGTATATTGAGAGCCAAAGTGACAGAAAAGAGCAAAAGAAAAACTAATACTTGCCTTTTTATATTTATTTTACAGGAAATGTGTTTGTTGTAAGCCTGGCAGTTGCAGACTTGATTGTAGCTATCTACCCATATCCACTGGTCCTCACATCTGTGTTTCACAACGGATGGAAACTGGGATACCTACACTGCCAGATTAGTGGCTTCTTGATGGGCCTAAGTGTCATTGGATCAATCTTCAATATTACAGGCATCGCTATCAATCGGTACTGCTATATCTGCCACAGTCTCAAATATGACAAGCTGTACAGCGACAAGAATTCACTGTGCTATGTTGTTCTTATATGGGTCCTAACATTTGTTGCTATCGTGCCCAACCTGTTTGTGGGATCGCTACAGTATGACCCCAGGATTTACTCGTGTACATTTGCACAATCTGTGAGCTCAGCATATACAATAGCAGTTGTGTTTTTCCATTTCCTGTTTCCCATAGCCATAGTTACTTTCTGTTACTTGAGAATATGGATCCTCGTTATTCAGGTAAGGCGAAGGGTTAAACCAGATAACAACCCTAGGCTGAAACCACACGACTTCAGAAACTTTGTAACTATGTTTGTGGTATTTGTACTGTTTGCAGTCTGCTGGGCTCCTTTGAACTTTATAGGCCTTGCTGTGGCTGTCAACCCCAAAACTGTAATCCCTAGGATTCCAGAGTGGTTGTTTGTATCTAGTTATTACATGGCATATTTCAACAGCTGCCTTAATGCTATAGTATATGGACTACTCAACCAGAACTTCAGAAGAGAATACAAGAGAATTATTGTCACATTTTGTACAGCAAATGTTTTTTTCCATGATAGTTCTAATGATGCAGGTGACAGAATGAGAAGTAAACCTTCTCCACTGATTACAAACAATAATCAAGTGAAGGTGGATTCTGTCTGAAAATGGGCATCTTATTGTTGTCACTCAAGAACATCCAAATAAAGTCTCTGTTTTATTAGATCTACTGTTAAATATTATAGTGAAATATATCTTCTACACTGAAAGCACTTTGATCAAAATCCTTCCATAGTATTTGGGATGTATGTGTCTCTTGTATAATGACATAATGATATCCTTGAGTGAATATCAAGTTATACATGGATACTTTTTTTCATTAGATGAAGATAAACAGAAAGAGGCTGAGTCAGAAGTATCCACACTGCCTGGTGCAGTAAAAAAAAATCATGAAACTATTCCTGCCACTTTTGACCTGCTTTTTCTGACCAGGTTATGATCCTGATTCTAAAACCTCTGAAAACTTCTTTTAAAAGATGAAATCAGACCTTTATGAGATATATTGCAAGATGTGAAGTGAAAAATCAAGGTAATTGAAAATTCATTAAGATTTCTGATAGTACCTCTATCTATATTGCTTTGCTACTAACATGGACACGATTATCATTTTCTTTGGATATTAAACCTCACCAGTCCTCCTAGGAATGACATTCTCAATTGACTTCTCAATTTTAAAATAGCTTTTAGGGAGAGAAACATGCCTGACTGATTATCTTCAAAGCTCCAAGGGCAGGAGGATAAACAGCGAGGAAAGAAAAGAGCCATGATTCATCAGCTCGAACCATTCCGGCATGAAAACAATGTGTAGGAGGGTTGAGAAGAGAAATTTAAATGACCATTATTTCTGAAGAGATGGTAACTTATGAAACCAGGAAGTTCCACAGAGAAGTTTCTGGAGAAACACCTCCTAGAAATATAAATGAGGAAAGTCTGTTATATCTCACTCGTGTACAGGACAGAAGTTCTAAACCTTTGCAAGAAGAAGATTAATGCATTTAATAGGAAAGATAGTTGAGGATGACAGTTTTGTCTGGTTAGTGGAATCTTAAACCCATGAAACCCTGGGAAATGAGATACAGATACAGGATGAGGATTTAACATCTTTCTGAAACTGATCTGAAAGTAGCCTGAGACTAGAAGTTGTTTTGTAATCTGCCTCAGATCAGCTTTTCAAATTAATAATTAGGCGTTTGCCACAATTATGAACATAGTGGAATAATCTAGAATGATTAGACATCTTTAAATAATACAAAAGATACTACTTATGACAGTAGCACAAGCAGGAACACATGACCCTCAGGACAGAACCTTTTATATGGACTTTCCATAGACAGCGGGGACCTCTTCAGTGAGGGGAAGTACACTGTGAAGTGAGGGAGAATAGCTAAGCTGTCTCCTGCAACAATGAATCTCTGTTCATAATGAAGTCCTCTGGTAGAGAAAAGCAATTCACAACAATAGGATTCACTTTCAAATTGGCCTTACTAAGAAGGAGCATCTAGTTCTGGAAAGAAGCTCCAACTTTCAACTTTTTTTATGCTCAAGTATTTATACCTACAGCAATGTTCAAATACAGTTGAGCTTTTTAAGCCAATTCCAATAATGCCAACAGGCTAAGAGTTCCTGAATAGCCATCAGACTTCTGTTAATGTATGTTAAAATTTGAATTTTACCTAAACATTTTAAAATATTAATTACTGTACTGGAGATTTTCTTGAGCTTATATGTCTTAGAAAACAACAGTTACTCTATGTCATAGAACTCCTTAAACTACATACAAATTTAACAGCTTTTCCTCTCTCTTGGATCATCGATTAGTGTATCCTTGACCTAATAATGAACTAAAAGGAAACAGATTCATATTTACTTGAAAGCCCCACTGACACTTCATCATCTGACCCGTTTCTTACCTTAAAAACAGGTGCCTCATGTCAAGTTAACAATGGAACTAATGAACAATGTTGTAAAACCCTGGATATGAACTAGCAAGTCAATTGCCGAGGTGCTTGACTCATCTTTGTTTACATTTTTCAGTCAGAACCACTGTGTAAATAACCAGCTCTCTCTATTGTGGTATCATCATATGATATGATTTGATACAACATGATTAACAACATAAAGTATGTCACAGCTTTCTTCACTGTGATTTCATCCTTGGAGGATGCTTAGCTTTGTAATTTTATTGCTTTGTGTGTAATGATTTTAGAATAGCAAGACAGGCATGAACACCTTACAAGAAAATGAGTTTTTCATGCAAGAAAAAACACTATTTAAATTCTTACTATAATTGCCTTATTTAAAGCATATTTTTGATGACAATGTCTTATATCTATGAAAGTAGCATAAAGACAGTTTAAGTAGCTTAACCATTAGTAAGTTTAGAATTCTCAAAGATCTTTCACTTGTCATTTCCAAGAGAAAATGTACATCTGTATCATGTCTATGTATCGATGAGCAGGTTCAAGATACTGTATCCAGTATTGTGGGTTATTTGAGGAATTAAAGTCCCCTGTAATTTGCAAGTGCTAAAATATATTTTTGATGACAATGAAAATGCTTTACTATATAAACAGAACATATTATACCAAAGGTGTATATTTTATTGAATAGGCCAGTAATAAAAATGGAGAACATTTTTCAGATCTGTATTTTGAAATATTTGTATTAAATCTAAATCACAGAATTTGCATGTTGGTGATGTTATAGCTAAATATAGCAATAATTTTAATAAATCTCTTGTTCTTCTTTGGGGGACAAGTCGTCAGAATTTAAATTACTATTGATGAAAAATCTGGGCAAAATCTGCTGTCCTCTTGAGCTTACTTTTGCATTTCCTGCCATTCTGAAGTATGTTTTAGGTAAGGATTGCAAAACCACTCATAGCAAAAGCGAAAGAATAATTCTGCTTAACTCTGCAGTAATAGTTACATTTAATCCAAGTCTGTTGCTTCAGAGAAGTCGAAGTGATTCATCTAAGACAATCAGCAGTCTTGTCAGCTGCTTGTTGATAATGGGAATGACAATGTAAGTCAGACAAGATCTGACTCTTTATGGTGAACATAAAGATGACTGATGAAAATAGTAAGGATTTCTGTGCATTTCATGGAGATGAATTAGAAACCTATCCAAAACTGGTTGCTTCTGTGAAAGTGAATGAGCTTTGACATGTTTCTTTACATTCCAATTCATTAAATTTTCTCACATATGAAAAGCCAGCATAGAACAACTGCATTATTTAAAGTTCTGTGTGGATGGTTTAGATAGGGAACTTGTCCTGTAACAGTCATCAGTTCTGGATAGATTAATTTCTAAAATGTGAGTCTTAGGAGACTGCTACATCTGCATGGGCCCATTCCTTTTCTATTTCCTATCCATTTGTAGTCTGAGTCCCAGCAAAGCCATAGGACTTCTGTAAGGAGCATTGAACCCCTCTGTAAGCAGCACATTGAAGACTTGTACCCTAATTGCCCCCTACGTTATCCTATAAGAATTTTTCTTATATCGCAATCTGATTAGGTTGACATTCTGAATATGATCTTATATTGACACATCTTGAACCATTATAGATAGGTAGTTTTTTTGGTGATCATCTGCACTGCAAACTTCACGTTATCAAAGAAGCTTGGCAGTGTTAAATATTTACCAGCAATCTTAATGAATATATTAATATCAAACAGGGTATTTATTGTAGTTGAACTGTAACTGTATGCAACAATATAGTTTCATTTGGAATAGCTTGCTTGAGTCCTTTGCACATTTTCTTCTGCCGCTGAGCTAGTGCAAATGCATAGATACGAAGCAAACATATGTTATTTCAATAGACATAACATATAGAAATGATTTTACTATTTTGCTTTTTCTTATTATTTGTTTTAGAAGGTAGCTATATGAATCATCCATAATAAACACACTATCAATCTTGCATCCTTCTACAAGCATCACATCTTTTTCTTCTTTCTGACCACTTTTGAAATGGTATCACATTAGATCTGTTTAATTATGACATGCTGAAGGGAATTGTTATTTCCCTTAAACTGCACTGAAAAACCAATCATAAAAAAAGCTCCTTAAAACACACAAGTACATCTGGTCATCCAATTTAAAATATAATTTCAAAATCTTCTCTATTTGAATAACTTGTTCACAAGCTGTAGTAATATAGTTGGACTGTTATTCCTTAGTAATATAGATGGACTGTTATTCCTTATTTTTTTTCTAATAACTGCACTTTCTGAATATCATTAATATGGTTTATGAATAACTAAGAACTACAAATGTCTGTCATCTTGTCACTGAGGCTTGGGAAATCACACACACTAAAGCTGAGTTTTTTAGAAGAAAAAATATTCAAGTAGTGGCCTGGCTTATAAGCCCATGCACTGTATCTCCAATTTTTGCTTATATTAAGAATTTCTTTTTGTGGTTTTATGAATCTGCTTATTAAAAATATTATTCCTACCTCAAATATGTGTCTGAGAGTTTGCAATATGAATAGGGTGGAAAAGACTAACAGTACAAGTCAAGAGCCTTTATGATTTTTTATAGAAGCAGAAGTAAATTCAGCAGAGAGGTACGTATATCAACAATGTTCACAGAAAATATTTTCTGGATTCAGTAAAATACTCATCAGTCAAATCATCCTTACTACCAAACACTGGCCAAAGTGTGCACATTTTGAGAACCATTTTCTTTGTAAATGTATATACAGATTATTCCAAAAGTTATGAACAAACAGTGTTTGAGACACACTGTCTCATTTTCATCTCACATAAACCAGCACGGCTTCCCTGCTTCATGTCAACTGAGGATTTTGGCATATTAGATTTCAGATATCTAAAAATTAGCTGGTTTGCACTATTACACAAGCAATATATATTTTACTTCTAAGGAGGTCCAGGTTGTGGGAGAATGCGTATATGCCTGCCAACTATCTGCAAAATTAACCTCATCCAGTGGAACTCTCTCTGGGATTTGTCATTTTTATAAGTAAACATATAAAGTCAGCAGTCTTTTATGTGGCTTCATTCTTAAATGTATTAGTAACTATTTAGCAGAAAATTGTACCAACATTTAGAGACAGGAAGTCTACTTCCTGTTGTTCTCTATGCTTATACTGTTTGTGTGCACAGGTGTTTCATTTAACCACAAGAATTTTACTTTGCGTCTTTGTTTCCAGATTTTAAAAGTCTTTATACTCAAACATGTACCCTTCACTTTTCTTCAATATGTACAAATATTCAGCTTTTCATAATGTACATAAAAGTCAGGGCAATACAATGACATTATGAGGTGTATGTCTGAGACCAAAATACTTTTCCATACAATTTAGGCTGTGAAATTTTCTGCCACAGAGCACTGCCTACACAAACCCTAAACAGGTACACAAAAAATAATTGCACTAATTCATGGAAAGAAGATTCTGTTTACTTTTTAATGGTGCAATATCAGATGCTTAAAAAAAAAAATAACATGGAAAAAACTTCATTAAGCCCTTTTTGATAATTTTTAATGTTACATAAAATTATTATGCAGATCTATCGATTATATATGCATGTTTTACAAACCTCAGGTCATGTAAAAATGTGTCCACCAAATACTGTATTCGAGAAGATGTTTAAATCCAAGAAGATGGAAAAGGAAAACACCAATAAGGAGCTTGTCCAGGAACTTTGAAACCATTACAGAAGGCTGATCTCGTGACAGAAGAGGGGGGACCAACAGGGGGTGCTGTAGGAGTACTGTAGGGGTCATCTGGAGACCCCTGATCCTAATTCTAGGGTGGAGAGATGTGTGGCATGGTGTGGAACTGTCTGGAAAAGTATGATGCAATGGCTAAATACTATAATTAGAGGATGGTATAAATCTGTCAAACCCATGTTGTTTGATGTGTGCCATTTGGAACAGATTTCCTGGGCACCAGGTACCATGAATAAAGGAATGCTTTCTTTCTAATACTCAAAAAGGAGTGTTAGGAAGTTCTTTTCTGGCCTTTTTCAGCAACACCATAGAAAGGGACCTGGAGGTCCTTGCTGAGAGCAAGTTGAATATGAGTCAGCAGTGCCCTGGCAGCCTGGAGGGCCAGCCATGTCCTAGGGAGCAAAACAAGGCCAGCCAGCTGAGGGAGGGGGTTGGTTTCATGTCTTCCTTCTATTTTGGAAGAAAATATGTTGAAGGAGAATCCCGATAATGCATTGCATTCTACATATGCTGTGCTACAGCTCCATATATATTATTGTAGGCAGCTATAAAAACTAAGTTTGCATTCAGCAAAAGTAAATAACAGTCACAGGAAATGACTAAAGCCTTTGAAAATCCTATGTATTGTATTTGTTTTGTCAACACCGAGTAACAAACTGAGCTATATTGAACCACTGGAATTGCATTTCCCTTGTTACCCTAATTTTCATTTCATTCAACTGCTTTCTAGGCTATGGAGATGAGATAGCATGACATAAAATTTTGGAGTACATTTTGCATGTGTCAATGGCTGCTATCTCATAAATCACCCTGTAGAGAATATCCCTCCTCTCTCGGGCTGTTTTTCTACGTACTTATCTCCAGCAATTTTGAGAAGAGACAAAGTGGCCACCACCGTAGCTATTCTGCAGGCGCGGCAGACTTCCCTCTCCAGGGTATACCTTCTGATCTGATGTGCTGCAGTGGTGGGCTTGGTGCTGGCAGAAGCACCGTGCATGCTTAGTGCAAGAGAGAAACATCTCTGAAAGGTTTTGCTGGTGTTCATGAAGTTCTGATGAGTGTGGCCGACACTAGTTAAAGGCATCCTGTTTCATTTTACTCCTAGTAGTCCTTAATTTTTTCCTTCCTAGGCAACAGAAAGCATAATCATTAATACCAGGGATCAGGGTATTAATGGATTTCAGCTGAGTTGTGATGGTAGATTCTGTGAAGTTTTTTTTTATTTTCAAGGCTTGCAGCAACAGAAAGTGAATCAACTTGCCAGAATTTTTTGTTTGATTGGTTAGTTTTGGGGATTTTTTGCTTGGTTTTTTTTGCTTGTTTTTTTTTTTTTTAGTTTTAAGACATGGAAATTTAGAGATTTCTGACCTTGCTGATATTAAAAAGCAAGAATTTTTACTCTAGTGATATACTGAAATAGAATATGAGTAGTTTATACTAAAACAACATCATTCCTTTTGCTGAAATTTCCTCTCTTACATTTATGTCAGCAGATTTTGCAGGTAAAGACAGTTTGAATTTGTTGGTGTTTGAACAGGACATTTGAACTTTTCAAGTGTTACCAAAGAATTTTATGCAGTCATAATAGTCAATACTAGTCCAACTTTATTATGGAAGACTGGAGGACACTGTGATCTCATTTAGATGAAATGCATCATCAGGACACCACTATTTGTCTTTTCTTAAAGGACAAACCATGAAAGGATAGGTAAGTTATGTCCAAATTCAAGACTGAGTTATTATATTCTCCCTGCCTAAAGGTCCCACCTCTGTTTTAGAGCTAGCTCAGTATATTTTTTCTTTCATACACTAAAATTTGTCTAACATTGTTATGCATTGCTACTCCATGGCAACAGGAATTACACTCCTACTGTGGCCATACTTCAGTAATAAATGCACAAACCATTCCTTTAACAAGCAATCAAATACATATATACTTTTACTTGTAAATAATATAAGATAAATTCTCACTTTTCAAGTACACACCATGAATTTGATTTCTTTCTGGAATATGAGTGAGACTTACTCACAATTAAAAGAAATGGACTGCAGTGGTTCCCTGGATCACATTGAAAGTTGGGATTGCCAGCCCCGATCCTTCACAAATCATGAATCAAGCACACAAAACCCTGAGAATAGCATTAAACAAAAATGTGATTTCGGATAATAATAAAAATAGAGTTCTTTAATTTGGCTTCCATTTTTGGGTCTTAAAGATGCAACCATATTCATATTTTTCAATCCTTCTTTAAAAGTGCTTCTTTCCACTGAAGAGTGATATTCTTCTGTAACTGGAGGTGAAAACTACCAAATATAATCATGCTGAAATTAGAAGATGTATACTATATATACATATTTGAAAACCAAAAAAGTACTCTACCTACTTCTTTCATAAGACACCTCAATAAGCTTCAATATTCCTTCATCATTTGAATGCAAAATGTCTTATGAATACTTGGGTGGATAACTCATCCAAATATTATTTAACACCTTTACTCTGTCAGTCTTTCCATCTATTATTTGCATATCCTAGGTAGGATCAGGCAGTGTGAAGAAACCAGAGTAAATGAACTGCATGTATAATGTCTTATTACTATTCAGTACTGAAGAAAAAATTTATATTAAAATACGCTAAAATAAAATAAAATAAAATTACTACTGCTGAACTGTTCTCCTAAGAATCAGGTACATTACACACATTACAAAAATATTTGCTCACAAAATATAAACACAGATGCTAATTCTTCCAACTCTTTAATGCTTTTTTTTATTAGATAATTTTCTAATCCTATTTTTTTCCATCCTAAATGTTTTTTAATAATAAAATGGAGACAATTGTATTCCATTAACTCATTTTGATTATTGATCCCACAGATCCTATAAGGCCTGCAGGGCATCACAAGTGCATGGTAATTGGAAGACTTGGAGGAAAGGCTTCAGTTCAGCTAGCTCATACATCACTTGCAGTACATGTGCACATCTGTGTTAGCAAAATACTGATGAAACTCTTCTTTTGTGCAGGTCTGTACAACCTTCTGTAAAAATGTAGAGTAGCAGCTAGTGGTTAAATTCTGTTTCAGGACATATTTATTGCAAGTAAAACCCAGAGGTCTGACTGTGGAAGTGTGAGAGTACTTCAGGACTCCACACAGGGACAAGGCCTTAGTGGCAACCAGCAGAGAAGACATATGTGCCAGTATGAGTGCATCTCGTGGCTTCGGTTAAACAACATCATTCAGGATTTTACAGCAGTATACAAGTCTTGACCAATTTTATCTGTACTCTCTTTACGTACCCATTCCAGGATTAGGAATTATTTCTAAAAATTTCAGTATTTTGGTTTGTATCAACTTATTACTGCTTTTAAATTGTCTCCAAATTATTGCTTTGAAGATTAAAACCAAACCAACCTAATAATGTACAGTAGTTTCAAATATTTGTAAAAATCATTGACTAAACTTTTGCAATCTTAAAAATGCACATTTAAAAGAAATAGCTTTAAAAATACAGGAGCATATTACAACTGAAGCAAGAATTCAAAATAAAATAAAGTCAGGTTGCCTTAGTGAATAAAAGATATGATTTTAATCAGTCTGTTTTTGACAAAGCTTAAATCTGTTATGGGGACAGTCTAACCTGCTCAAGATATGCAGTGTTTTGTTAATTCTTGAGACTTAAGATGCAGCTACCTGTTTTTATGAAGCAGTATGATTTTTCCCTAGCCTTAAGCAAACCCTCAGATAATTTCCTTACCCTTTTTTTTAACTCTATGGGAAGCACTATCCAGTACTTTCACCCACTCAGATTCCCATGGATAATTGTGTTCTGTTCATCTTGTAGATGAAAAGCCTCCAAGCTCTTGCTTTCCAGAAATAACAAGGGACTAAGCCATGTGCTGAATAAACTGTTCTGGCATATGGCCTGTAAGTGCAGCCTCTCCAGCATGAAAGCGCACGCAAAATTCTTATGTGACTCATGTGCAGTCATTATTTGACCCGGCAAATGTGTATCTATTCACACAATGCAGTTAACACTGAACTCAGTAGGATTCTTGTACTGTAAATCAATTTAATCAAGGCTGGAGACACCCAGTTACAAGAAATAATTAATCTGGTGCTAATTTGGCAGTTTAAACTTTTCTAAACCAACTCAACAACTAGACGTATTTGTATTTTAAACTTATTTGTATTAAAGAGACCATGTTCTTTTGTTTTCTCTTTTTGCTGCAGTACTCATGAATTCCACAACATACTTAAACAAACATATCATTCTCCTACTCTTTTTTACTAGAACATCAATCTGAAAATATTCATGTAAATGTAGTTATCCAAAAGATGTCATCTATAAGCTATCCAAAAGTAACTCAGAAGTTTACAAAATTAATTAAAATTTTAAATGTCTTCATTATTAGCTTAAAATTCTAATTTTTGCAATATTAGGTTTTTCTTGCATATTGTTAACCATCTCTCTTCATGTCACTCTGTAACAGGTCATAAGATAAGCTACAATTTTAATTTATTTTCTGAATTCTTCAGAAGCATCAATAATATGAAGCAGAAGAGAAGATTATGAGGATGTTAAAATCAAAAGCCATGGTTATTTGACAAGATGCTGAGTCAGGTGCATACTACCCAAAAAGCAAAGTATGGTGTGCATTCACATGCACTTACTGAAAAGAAGCAGTAAGTAAGGAACATGACCCAAGGAAAACTCAGTTTCAGATTGATCAAAGCCACAGGCCAGGCAATGGCTTAATTATAGATATTTTCTGTGGATCACAGAAAAATGGCTAAGGTCAGTCTGTTATGGGAAAACATACAAGAAGGCAATTTGCAATTAAAGTTCAGCATATTCTTTCAGGCAAAACATGGCAGGCCAAGCAGAGCACCTGCTGCTGCAGCCCAGAGGCACTCTGATGAGCCAACTGTGACTGATGTCACCTCAGCTAAAGCAAGAGCTGAGGCTAGATTAGAAGCAGAAATGTCACTGCTGAGAACCAGGCACAGATCTCTCAGCACTGTGAAGTGATACCACAGAGCATGTCCCTGGTGTATGTTGCTAGTGTCAAGAACAAGATGAGGGTGTCAGTATTTTGTGTAATTGGGAGAGCTTCCTTGCCAGATCGGAAGCTCTGTTTCCAGACTAACAGCTGAAATTTAGCCAGAGAGTGATAACATGCAGAAGATAACTGGACATAGACTGGAGAACTGTGTTGGCAGGGCCCTGGAGTTGTGTGAGACAGATCATTTAGATGGCAAGGAACCTTTAAGCTTTTCAATTTGTTCACTTTAATTTAGTTATGTCTTAGCATGAAGGAAAATTAGATGAGTTTATAGGAACTGGAGTGTGGGAAATAGTTCCTTAAATGTAAAGCAGATGGTCAGTTTACCTGTGGTCAATCTGCATTATTTCTGCAGAAAAAGGATGCTCTCAGAATACTTGTATTATTAGCCTTATGCCAACACTTAGAAATCTGGGGCGAAGAAATTTTGATGAAAAAAACCCCAACAAATTTTTAAACACACTATTTTAAATAAATTTATAAACTGGGAAGAGAGATTGAGATGCTGTCTAACACCTAGGAGAGCCTACCATGTCACAGAATTTGCACAAATGTTTCACAATGGGAATGGCTCTTGTAGAATATCATTAGTTGCTTCCACGAATCTTAGTCCTTGCTTCTTTGTGTAGGTTATCCTCATTACTATTTGCATAAAGCTGCCTCAGAGCTGTCATTATAATGAAATGGAACAGCTATAGAAAACACATAAGGGTGTGCCTCTGTACTTTAGATGATGACTAGAAGGTTCATGTTCACAGACATTTGCAAAAATTCTATCATTCCATTTTTCTTTAAATAAATTCCCATTATATCATGAAAGACTGTTGCTATTGTATAGCTATGCATTGCTGTAAAAGGGTATTTATAATATGCTGTGTAATGCAATATATCTGGAGGAAAAGTAGTTCAAAACAAATATCACAATTAATTCAAAGCAAACAGGTTTATTCTAAAACAGGTACCTCCAGACTTAAGGCTGCCTTACAGCTAAAATGTATTTTTAGATTTTTTTAGTTTTCTATCATCTCACACACTTATCAAGGGGACATGTGGAAATAAGTGTCACAGTGCAATTACTGATATTCTAGTCTACAAAAATACTTTTGGAGGCCACAGAGTCTCTTACTGCATTTAATATAATTACATGGTCATGCATTTTGATTTTGAATGAGTTGAATGAGAGGATGGCTTCAATGCCTCACAGATATATCTGTGATTTCCATAAAACTTTCCATATCGTGTTGTTCTTCATATTTATTTTATTTGGGTTTCTGAAACAGCCTGGGGATTACTACAATGAAGCGACAGCTGCATTTAAATAAGGCATGACTGATGTATCTGCAAATAATCTTAACTGAATATTTTGTTTTTCTTTTGGAAGTCTTCCAGAGTGAACATGATTTTCTTTGGCTTTTTGTTTGTTTTTGTTTATTTAATATTCTACTGATTTTTCTACTACTTAAGGAAAAATAGTGTTGTATCTTAAATAAAATAGTTAAAATAGCAAGTGTTATCAAATAGCTACTTCTGGTTGACACATGAAATTGATCTGATTAGTCACTTTTTGGTGTTGCTCATCCTGGATTAATGCAGGCAATCCTCACAAAAATATTCCCTGTGTATATTAAAAAAGTGTGATTTTTGAAGGTTCAGCTGTGCATTTTTGTATGAGCTTCTTGTAAACATTCCCATTAATAGAGACTTGTCAGAGGGTACTTAAAGGAAATAAACAAAAAGAGAATAAGGCCACAAGCTGAACAGAATTCACTTAAATGTTCAGGAAACTGAAGAGAAAGTGCTGTTAAGATCTGTCCACTCTAACGTCTGGATGGCTTGCGTAAAAAAGAAAAAAAATTAAATCCTACTTTGAAATAAATTTATTAAAGTTACTACAGTATTCTTGGACCTCATGTCAGTTATTCCAGAAATCCAATTTGTTGCAGATATATTAAACGTTTACAGAAGAGGTAAACAGTTGCTGTGGTGAAAAATGCTACTGGAGTAAGTAGGTAGAGAACAGAAAATGTATTTTTTGATATTATTCGCTTTAGGATATTAATTTCATGCCCAAATTAAAATTGAGTAATGGTATTTGCATTAGCTACGCTTTAGTGCAAAAACAAATCACTTTGTTATTATGAGTTAGCAGTTTTTCTTCTTAGAGGAAATAATGAAAAGCCCTATTTCTTGGACATATAAGCAGATGAGCCATCACCATAGCAACCAAGGGACGTATCCATTGCGTCATTCTGTCAAACGGGCCCTGCATGTGACTCCAAGCTCACATTCCTTACTTCCATCTGAAAGTAGGTTTTACTCTTACCATCCAATAAAATCAATACCCAGTAGGATCTTTTCTGTCTGCCATAATTGAGAAATGTGAAGCTACATATAGTAGCCTTTTTTGTCTTAAAGGAAAAGCAAAGGTTTATCTATCCATATATTGAGGGCTAATGAAAAAAAGAATTAATAGAAAATAGACCATTTGTTTCCAGGAATGCTAAGTTTTCTTTTGCTCTTTATTATGTTTAATGATTCAGTCATATCTTTGTTACAGAGGATTATGACAGGTACTTTGGACAGCTTCCAGCAGTAAGTCTGGCTTAAGAGAAACACAGTGTTTCTATCTTAGTTATGAAAAAGGCTTTGGTTTCTCTACCAAATGGAGAAGAATCACACTGCAAACTGATTTACAAATTAGACAGCAGAAACCAAATACAAATTGCATACGTTAAGTGATAGTCCACTTCCCCTGCAAACTCCAAAGCAGGAATTTATTTTCATGTTCTTTCCCTCTTCAAAAGTGTTATCTAGCTTCCCTCTCAGATTCTAGAAGTTGTTTTCACCTTGTCACATCTTTCCTCTCCATCACCCTTAGATTTTAACCTTCTCTACACCTGCCATGTAATAAGAACTGACACATCTGCCCTCTACTTCCCTGTTCTAAGTCCCAAAAGCCTTCCCAAATGTTACAAAAACAATGGTGACTTTGTTTCTGTGAATTCTGCATTTTGCTTCAACAAAGCCAGCTCAGGTTCAGTTTCTCTCTGGAAGACAGAAAAGAACTGTGGCCTCATTAAGTTGATCTGGATGCAGCCATGTTACTTTTTGAGTAAACACCCTTTGCTTGCTGAGTGGCTTTTGATGAGTACCAGTGGTACCTAAGAATAACACATAAATCTTCACTGGAATTCAAAGACTCGATTTACCTACAGAGTGGTCATATTTCAGGATCCATACACCAGCTTGACAGTTATGAAAAATATGGAGCATAAGAGACTGCAAAAATTATGATGGAGAGAAGGCGCTATCTCTATGTATCACTACATTAAAATAGTGGAATGGTATACCCTCCATTAGAATATATGTCTCCAGAACCTGAACTTTTTTCCTCAATAATACTTTCTTCAGTCTTTCCTAAGTAAAACTGAAGAAGGTATCTAAAACCTGTGTTCTTTCTCTCTCTCTCTCTCTCTGAAATACGCAGTACATTTTAGATGTATAAAAATATAAAATGTATGAAAATATACATAATATGGAGCAAAATTCTACACTCCAGTGAATTAACAGATATATGGAAAAGTGATTTGCAAATTGTCAATTTTTCATATCAGAATAATCATCTTGAAACCCTACCTAAACAACTTATGTCAGCTTCAGTTAAGCTTGAGAGACTGATACTTTCCAAAACAGATTGCCAGAATCACACCAGTGAAGCTGTCTCCTAGTGATGTAGGAAGTGAGTTTGGCATCTTCCTTGTGGTGGTTTTGTCTGGGATTAAGTTTATTTTCTTCTGAGTAGCTGGTATGGGATTTGTTTTGGATTTATGCTGGAAATAGTGTAGATAACACAGGGATACTTTTGTTTGCACCGACCAGCACTTAACACCCCATCCTACCTGCGAGGTGGCCAGGAGTGCACAGCTGACCCCAAACTGACCAGATGGCATCATGCTCAGCATACAAAGGATGAAAGGCGAGGTCTTTCAGAGGGGCAACGTTTGACTTTCCAAGTCACTATTACACATGACGAAGCCCTGCTCTCCTGGGGATGGCTAAACACCTGCCTGCCCATGGGAAGTGGTGAATGAATTCTTTATTTTGCTTTGCTTGCATGTGTGGCTTTTGCTTTACCTATTAAACTGTGTTTATCTCAACCCATGGGTATTTGCGCTTTTACCCTTTAGGTTCTCTCCTCCGTCCCAGTGTGGGGGAGGGCATGAATGTCTGTGTGGTGCTTAGTTGCTGACTTGGGTTAAACCACAACATTTCTGTCAAAAGAAAGCAAGCAAACCATAATGTATACACTTTCTCTGTTAGGTGTCACTAGCAAAAGCAAGAATCAGTTCAAGTACTATGTCTAGTTCCTTTTACTTTATTGTTTTTTTCAAATGAAACAAAAGTATTTGAGTTTTAATCCTGACACAGACTCTCAGGTGCTTGGAAAGTCAACTCTAAATCCAAAGATCAAATGTTTTCTTCTCACTTTTAATCTAGTTAGTAGTTCCTGGGAAGATGAACACCTCATTGAAGAGTGGGAGGTAAATAACTGTTCTCATAAAAAGAAATCAGCAGTGCTAAAAAAAAAATAGATGACAGCCTGTACAATTTGTGCTGGCTCAGTTACTTCACATACAGTGTTCACTCACACAGGATTCCCTTATGCATTTAATTAGACTGCCTCCGCCTCCAAATCTGATTCTAGTCAGCTGCCATCAGGACAGGTCTGTCTAGTTCAAGATTTGTGCCAACAGATAACCTGTATTTCTTCCCAGTCTTGAACAGGGTCACCTGACAGGGAATTTCTTCATCAGAGATATCAGCCTTATCAGTTCTCCCATTTTACAGATGCTCCATCTGACTTCTCTGCTGATAAATCTGGTTCAACAGAGCCATCTTGTCTCAGGCCTGTCAACCTGACCTCAGTGCCCAGCAAGGTTATGGAGCAGATCATCTTGAGTGAGATCACATGGTACCTACAGGATGGACACAGTAAAACCAGATTAAACCCAGCCAGCATGGATTTAGGAGGGGCAGGTCTTGCCTGACCAACCTGATGTCTTTTTATGACCAGGTAACCCGCCTAGTGGGTGAGGGGGATTCTGTGGATGTAGTCTACCTGGACTTCAGCGAAGTCTTTGACACCGTCTCCCATAGCAAATTCCTGGAAAAGCTGGCAGCCTGCGGCTTGGACAGGTGCACTCTGTGCTGGGTTAAGAACTAGATGGATGGATGGGTCCAGAGAGTGATGGTGAATAGTGCTGCACCCAGCTGGCAGCTGGTCACTAGTGGTGTCCCTCAGGGATCAGTGTTGGGCCCTGTCTTGTTTAATATATTTATTTATGATCTGGATGGGGGTATTGAGTCTACCATTAGCAAATTTGCAGGTGACACAACGTTGAGGGGGAGTGTTGATCTGCTGGAGGGCAGGAGAGCTCATGAGATTCAACAAGACCAAGTACCAAGTCCTGTACTTTGACTACAACATGGTCTGACCATGGCTGGATGCCAGGTACTCACTAAAACCACTCTCTCACTCCCCTCTGCAACTGGACAGAGAAGAGAAAATATAACAAAGGGTGCCTGGGTTGAGATAATGACCATGAGAGATCCTTAACTGATCATCATCACTGGCAAAACAGACTCTAAGTGACGATGTTAATTAAATTTATTACTAGCAGAATCAGAGCAGGAGAATGAGAAGTAAAATAAGTCTTAAGGACACCCTCCCCCCCCTCCTTCCAAGTTTTACCTCCTCCCTCTCAGCCGTGCAGGGAGATGGGGAATGAGGGTTACAGTCAGTTGTTTCTGCTGCTCCTCAGAGAGAGGAGTCCTTCCCCTGCTTCTCATGGGGTCCCTTCATGAACTCCTCAAGTGTAAGTCCCTCCCATGGGAGACAGTCCTTCATTAACTTCTCCAGTGTGAGTCCCTCCCATGGGCAACAGCTCTTCGGACACTACGGTCGCATGGGTCACTTCTCCACGGGATGTAGTCCTTCAGGCACAGGCGGCTCCAGTGTGGGTTCCCCACAGGTCACAAGTCCTACTAGGAAATCCTGCTCCAGCATGGGCTTCTCTCCCCATGGCTCAGCAGGTTCCTGCCAGGACCCTGCTCCAACATGGGCACAGGGTCGCAGCCTCCTTCCAGTGTGGGCTCCTCCATGGGCTGCAGGTGAATCGCTGCATCCCTGTGGTCCTGTAGAGAACAGCCAGGCAGAAGAGAACTGGGGGCACTGATTGTCAGGAAACTAAAGATGAGCCAGCAGTGTGCCTAGGTGGTCAAGAAGGCCAATGGCATCCTGGCCTGTATCAGGAATTGTTTGGCCAGGTACATGATTCTTCCCCTGTACTTGTCACTGGAGAGGCCATACCTTGAGTACTGTGTCCAGTTATGGGCCTCTTAATTTAGGAAGGATGTTGAAAGTGCTGGAGTGTGTCCAAAGAAGGGCAACAAGGCTGGTGAAGGAATTGGAGCGAAATTCCTGAGGAGCGGCTGAGGGAGCTGGGATTGTTTAGCCTGGAGAAGAGGAGGCTCAGGGGAGACTTTATTGCTCTCTACAGCTACCTGAAAGGAGGTTGTAGTGAGGTGGGTATCAATCTCTTCTCCTAGGCAACCAGCAGTAGGACAAGGGGAGGTTTTGGTTAGACATTACAAAGAAGTTCTTTACATAGAGTGGTTGGGCATTGGAATGGGCTACCCAGGGAAGTGGTGGAGTCACCATCCTTGGAGGTGCTTAAGAAGAGACTGGATGTGGCACTTAGTGCCATGTCAAGTAGACAAGGTGGTGTTAGGTCAAAGGTTGGACTTAATGATCTCAGAGGTCTTTTCCAACCTAATTCTGTGATTCTGTGGTTTTATGAGTTCGTGCTTTGTTTGTATTAAGTCACTCAATGTCCAGATACAAGGGAGAGCCTGGGCTATCACCAAGTCCCAGTTGTGACAGATCAAATTACTTGACCCATCTCAGTTTAAGTTTATTCACATGAACAGATTACTAGTTTTCCAAGGCTCCTGTTAATCATCTTATCTATAATTTCAAAACCGTAACCTTGGCCAAAATAGAAAAATAAAGTTTGATACACCCATCATCCCTTGAGGAAGGGACTGCTAAGTCACCTTTTTTAATCCAAATACTTTAAGGAAAAAACCAAAGATGAGTAGAAAATATTATCATTTTGAAGGGCACACAGTGTTTTTTCCTGAAATGTTTTCTGTAAGGTATGTTCTATTAACTTTAAATGCAAGTGTAGTGTCTTTATCTGGTAATACTAAGAAAATAGATCTGTATCTGTGTTCAGAAAAATCAATATTGCAATTTGATTCAGATATGCCATTGTTTCCCTTTTTTGTCATAGATTTGTGGGTATTAAATCATGTCAGTTTTCATCTGTGAGAAGCTTGCTCATACGTATACCTAGATTTAGTCTGTAATTTATTATTGTTTTATATTTAAAATTTGATAGCTTCCAATGCTCCTGCTTAAATCTGTGGCATTGCAGTAGCAAGTGCAAAATCTCCGCAGGTTTGCAGTCCTTGTGCCAGTGATTCCCCAAAGAGTGTGCTGTGGTGTATAGTGTGCTACAAAAAGAGTAGAAACCTGGCAGCACCCTGTATACTCTGCCACTTCCTTTTAGCACCTAATCTTAAGGACACGTTAGAAGTGAGCAGTAGTAGAGATGCAATGTGAGCACTCCCTGCTGGCCAGACTTCAGGTGGTTTGGGAAGATCTCCTTTGTACTTCAAATTTTAATCCAAATTATAGTGCACTCCACATATTAAAAGTTCGGAATACATCACTGTATTGGGTCTGTCTGAGATGGAGCCCATTTCCCATACAGCAGCTCTCACAGTGCTGTGCTGTGCATTGGTGGCTGGAGTGATGCTGATAATACGCCAGTGTTTTGGCTACTGCTGAGCACAGCACTGGGACTGTAGTGTCCCTTCCCCAANGATGGGAAGTAGAGATTAGATTAGAATTTTGCTTTTGCGCGGGCTTTGCTTTGCTTTGCTTTAATTTTTTGCTTTAGTTAAACTGCCTTATCTCAACCCACTGTTTGCCATCGTATTCTTTTCCCCCTGCCTGACTTTCAAGGGGAAAAAGGGGTTAAAGAGACTGTGGGCACCTGGCGGCCAGCCAAGGTTAACCTATTATAATCACCGTGTACCAGAAAATCTGCATAGGAATTGGCAATCCTATTTTCAGAGAAAAGTTAATTATTTTAGTAATATTTCACTGCTCTGTAATTTTCAGGCAGCAAACAAGCGATTTCTGACCACCCAGCAGTCCAGGTAAGAAGAGATTTGGATACTGCAGACAAATGGCTTGTATATTTATGCACATGAATAACTTATACATAAAAATTTGGCTCAAGTCAAGATGCTGATGTGGGTAGATCTGGTCACTAAAGACAGTGCATGTGTGTAGACACTTCCTGGTTTGCATTTCACCAAGGAGTTTTTTTTAGGTTTTGTTTATTTGGGGTTTTTTGTTTGGTTTTGGCTGGTTTTTTTAAGAGGTTTTGGTTTTGTTGTTGGGATTTTTATGCTAAAAACATTTACCATGAAGAACAATTAAAATGCTGAATGAATTAGTTCATTAGAAACAATACGAGTTGCAATATGCGTTCTGTTAAGCCATCACTTCTAGACCTATGATTTACTAAGAAGAAGAAAGATTTAAAAAAAAAAAAGACTCCTATGGCTGGATCTTTAAAGGCTTAGCAGAAATTAAGTGTTCAATGTTCCAATTCCTATGAGTTAAATCACTCTGATAAGCCTACCCACACATCTCTTTGTATCACACTATTATCTTCATTTCAAATGCCAACCAGAAAAAATACCAAAAAAACCCAGGAAAATTGTGCATATAAAATACAAGCAAATATATCTAGGAATTGTTACTGTATAAGATGTTTTGTGCTTAAAACATTGTATAAGATGTTTTGTGTTGTTGCTGGTATTCACCTGAAATGGCTAGCATACTTTCTAAACCTTATCATTGTAAGAAATGCTTTCCTTATAACTTGTTTTCCAGATTTGCTTTCTAGAGTTAACACTCTTTCATTTTAGATTTTGTTTTAATAGTGTGCAAAGTTGAATTATTTTTATTTATTTATATCAATGCATTCAGAAAGAAAATGTCTTCCTCAAACTAGTCTATATGTTGTTGAGATGGAGGATGAACTAGAATCCTGAAGATGGGCTTGTGTAGGAATGTATTTTTTATTGTATTTTTTTTTTGGTATTTTATTTTAGGTATGTTTAAGTATTTGAGTGTAATCTAATGAAAAGTAATTGATAATGTAAAGCTCAAGCATATCAGTGGTATATATAATGAAAATTTTAAAAGAAAACTGCAACATTTACTACTTTCAGAGAAATTTAATTTTATATTTCTTATATTGTTGGCCATTGTGAAGAAATCAAAGAGCCCCAGGGTAGTCATTTGTACCTTACAAGTTTCTCCTGTGACCCAGGAATAAAGCATCAGGTAAGTTGTCTGAGTTAAGTCTTTTATGTGTCACAAGCAGTTCAAAAGCTTACTTTTGTGGCTGAGGATCTCAGAGATATCAATACAGTTCCCTTGTTCTATAAGCTTTGGTTCTGCTGATGCTGGCAGTGGGACTAAGTATGTGTATCCATCTTCTGATGGAGAATTACCAGGTATGCTGTCTGTGTGACTTAAATAAGCAGCACACTCACCAAAGAGAGTAAAAAGTGTTCTAAACCTTGCAGATATTGTGGTGGAATCATGATACTTAAAGTGACTTACTGCCATCCAGAATTTTCTTACCACATCATCCCAAGACTCAGTCCCAGCCCTAAGAGTCCAGTTTCCTCCAGTGCCAGTAAGGGCAGCAGACTGAAAACTGATATGATTTAATTTTGTTTGTCAGTTTTCATCTTTGCCTGTCATTATTCATACCGAGAGATGGAAAAGCCTGCAATGTAGTGCAGATGGAAACAGCTTGAGTGCAGTGAATAAACCCTACAGAAATACTTTGTATTAATGCAATCTTTTCTCTTTTGCTTTAAAAAAGTAAAATGCAGCTCTAAATGAACAAGTACTGGTCAGTCATACTGTTAGTTTTTAGAAGGCAAGTAGCCCCCAAAGATGTCACTACTAGCAAAAAAATTATATAGATTGTATATCACAAAAAATGTCATCAAGAGCAGTTTGTCATAACAAATATTCAGATGCATAACCAGATATGGAATGTAGATAAACTAATTCCCCAAATTCAATTCCTCTAACTAAATTACTCTTTCTAAATGCAGTTCCTTCATAAATTTAGAGGAAGAGGAAAATGAAACAGCTACATAGCAAACGAGAAAAGCCAAGTAAATCTGGAACATCTAGCATTAAATTTTTGATGGCAATTAAATAATATTTTTTCAGCATTTGGAAAAAGTAATTTAAACACAAGAATGAAAAAACAAAAACTAGATGTGTTGCTCGTACTACATAAATAGCATCTGGTCTCATTAGGATGGTATTTTTTTCTTCACAGTATACCACTTTAATGGATCCAGGAGGGAAATAGTAACAAAAACTAAGCAACTAGAATGACAGTTTCATCTCTGTGGAAACATCAGCACTTATTCATCATCGTCTTCAGTAGTAAAGGATGTCACCTAGAGAATTCTTTCTGAGATTTTTCTTTTGCTAACAAAAGTTTAGCCTGATTTATATTCCCTACATGTAAAATGAAGCTTTATTGGTTTAAATTACACGACTTCTGTATCTCCCTGCATAAAAGCCCCTTTTAGAAGAAACAAAGTATTCTGTTGCCTTGATCACAGATCTTTGGCCTAAAACAAAAGATTTTTAAAGTTTCTTCAACTTGTCTCACATGTCAGAAAATAGTGGCATTCTTGATGCTTTTTTTTCTCATGCCCCTGAGTTCCTGTAGTCCTTCTCTTTGTGTGAAAAAGTTCAGTATTTTATTTAAGCAGATTTAGCATTAAATCCTCTATAAACTCCTAAAGCACATGGGCATTGACATTCCCTTTATGTGGTATATTTCATGTAGTTTTCACCTGACTGAGCTTTGTTTTTTAATTGATCTGATAACCTTTTTCAGATTATTATACAATTTGGTTAGGATAAGAAATCATTGCCTAACAACAGCTTAAAAAAGAATTAATTTGTTCTTCTGATATGTATACTATTTACAAGGTAAGGCATGTAGGTTCAACACCTTTGCTAAGACTTGAGGTAGTTTCCTATATTGAATAATTTTTGTATATGATACAAAGAGATGGGTAGCTATGATAAGTTCTGCAGTGCTGAGCACTGGAAGGGGTGCTGCAGGAGTTTCTGACAGCCAGGGAAGCCCAAGCAGCACATGAGAGACCCATCAGAAACCTTCCAGGAAGCCACTAGAAACTGGCAGCCCTTATAAGCGGGACTGATCTGGCAATAGGAATTGCAAGCTGCAACCACAGCAGATTCAAATGTGCTGTAAACAAAAGCCTCAGTCAGTCGGTGAGGTGAACAGTGACAGTAGCAATGCAGTGATGGCTGTGATAAACTCTGGGCAAGGGGAGCACTAGAATAATTGTGGCAGTTTGCACAGTAGTTTGCAAGAAAGGACGCACAGGGATGGCGGAGGAAGTCTTCTCTCTGTCAGAGGGCCAACAGAGTAGGAGAACCAGAGAGCACCAGAGAGGAGCAGAAGTTAATGCCAAGGGAAAAGAGCAGGTGTCTTCTCCAGTTTTTGTCTGAGATTCCAACGTTACGGCTATTATGCACCACAGAGTTCATTACCCAGAGAGTGTTGAAATTGCTGCACCAGTGAGTCAGAGACTTCCATCCAAACAGACCTTTTGATAGTAGACATATCTCTGCAGGCCTCTGGTTGTAAAGAATGCCTGGTGTCTGTCCAGGAACCTGGGACTGAGTTATCTTCTCTGCAGAAAGTGTGTCTGTGTCAAGGAGCTATGTCACCAGTTCAAGGAGTTACGCAAGGAAGTGGGTTGCATAACATTCATGAGTATGAGAAAGAAATGGACAGGATATTCACAGAGATCTTAAAACACAGGAGTCTCCCCTACAGAGGAGATGCAGATAGCCTCTGCACCTCACCTCACAAGAAGTCAGATGTCAGTAAAAGAGAAAGACTGGAAACAGACCACTCTCCATACAAGGTAGAATACTCCTGTTCCTCCTGAAGATTTGACATTAGCAAACAGGTTTAGTGCCCTCCAAGCTGAGGAAGAAGTGGTTAAGGCTCCAAGTGAAATAACTGAGCCACCAGACCCTGGGCCACACAGGATCACCTGGAAGAAGCAGAAAGCAATTGTAGTGGGTGACTCTTTACTGTAGGGGACAGAGGCACCCATCTGCAGATCTCACCAGTTGTCCAGAGAAGTTTGCTGTCTGCCGGGGGCTTGTATCAGTCCCCAAAAGACTGGCAAGGCAAGTCAACACATCGGACTATTACCCCCTGCTGGTCTGTCATGTGAGCACTAATGATATAAAGGTAAATTACAAACATCAAACTGATTTCAGAGCTCTGGGGACTGATTTGAAGGGTCTAGGTGTCCAGGTAGTTTTCTCCTTGATACTGCCAATTAGGGTTAATGATGAGAGAAGAGTTGAATGGAGTTACAAAGTAAATGACTGAATATGTCACTGGTATTTGCAACAGGGGGTTGATTTCTATAACCCTGGGACCCTGTTTGCTGAGATTCACAGCTGATTGGGAGAGATGGGATCCACCTCATGAAGCAGAGCACACCTGTTTTTGCCAATAGAATGGCAAACCTGGTAAAGCAAGCTTTAAATTAGGAAAGCTGGAGAACTATAGTGACCAATGAAGTAGCAAAAGGAGGCTTAAGAGGAGATACCTCCAGAAGGCACAAGCCGGCAAAGATGTACCTACAGGACAGAACTATGGAGCATCTCTTTGCATCCTTACTGGGATATTGACACAATCAAATACCTCTATATGTTTACCAGTGCATGCAGTATGGGAAATAAACAGGAGGAACTAGTGATCTGTGTGCAGTTGCCTTATACTAACAAACAAGGAGGGCCTTGTTGCAGATGTGAAGGTTGAGTGAGGACAGCCTTGACTGTAGCGACTACAAGATTATGAAGTTCAGTGTTGAGTTAAGAAGCAAGTTGGGCAGCAAGTAAGGCTGCAACCATGGACTTCAGGAGAGCTCATTTTAGCCTCCACACAGATCTTCTTGGAAGTATCATGTTAGAATGGGCCCTGCAGGGAAGAGTGATCCAAGAGAGCTGATCAATATTCAAGTATCACTTCCTGTCTTGGTTTGGAGACAATTATGCAATTTTAAACCTTAAAGCAAAAGGAAGGGGACTCAAAAGTGTAGGAAAAGTAAAAGAGCTCTTTAATTAAATAGACATATTTAACTATACATTAGAACATGGAACAGTGGTAATAAATAAAACAATCACAAAGACAAAACACTCTTTTTGTCCAAATTCTCACACCAGTATCGTGACCGCAGCTGCCGTGACATAGATGGCGGATGTGACTTGTGCTGAGAAGCAGCTCGGGCAGGGGCTGTGGGTAAATGTATTCTCACCAACATTCTACCTGAACAAAAAGAAAGTAAAGGAAAAAACCTCTGTGGTGAAAGTCTCCCTCTCAGGAGGTTCTAACTGGGCTCACATGGGCCGTGGCAGGTCCATAAGCTGGGGGCTGTTACACTGCTTGCTGCGTTCCATGCTGGGAGCTCAGTCTCTCCCATCTGTACAGCGGGGTGCCAGGTTCTGAGACCTGACTCAGTACAGGGCGCAGTTCCACTCCTGATCCCATGGTGCCGCTGCGCAGCTGGAAACTCCCAAAATCATCCGCTCCTGCCTGTCAGCTCGAGCCCAGTCTGCCAGGCCCTGGCCCTGCGCCAGCTCAGCCTCAGCCATGCCTGCCCCCAGGCGCAGCAGCTGCCACTCCAGGCCAGGCTTAGCGGGGTGCTCCGTGTGACTTAGGGGTGCAGTAGTCAGTGGTGGGGGCGCCACCACCTCCCACCCCATGGCGCCAGCCACTGCAGCAGCTGAAGGTGCCCTGCCACTCAGCCCTGGCCCTGGCCAGCACCCATGGCTGCCATGTCCATTGCAACACGAGGCCGGGAGGAGCTGAAGGGCTCCATGCCTTGGTAGGCCCACCCGGCAGGGGGCAAGGGGCGCAAAAAACCCCACATCCCTGCCTGCAGGGAAACAGGGAGATCAAACACCAAAATGAAACCAGACCCATAACAGTTTCCCCTGGCTCAAGTACAATGCATCCTGACAAGCAAATAGTCAGGCAAAATGGGCAAGAGATCTGCGTGGATGAACAGGGAACTCCTGTCATGACTCAAGTGAAAGCAGGAAATACAGAGGGTGTGGAAGCAGGGTCAGGCCACTTGGAAAGACTAGAGAGAGGTTATCAGAGTAAGTAGAAATGAGACGAGGAAGGCCAACATCTATCCGGCCAAGGAACTGGCCAAGGCCAACAAGAAGGGCTTCTTCAAATATACCAATTAAAAAAAGGAAAACTAAGGACAATGAGGGCCCATTACTAAATATAGAAGGGACCCTGGTAACTGAATGCTTTCTTTGCAACACCCATCTTGTTTCAAATGTTGTTTATTTGTTGTAATTTAAGCTTCAGGTTAAATTTCAGATCCTCTTTTTGTCAAAGAATCGAACTCTTTGCAAGGGTACCTACACATGCCTCAGGACTTTCTCTCATATGAGAGTTGAGTATGCAACTTCACAAGTACTGTAATTTCAAGCATATTTTTACATAATACATATTTCATATTGCAGCTGTAAAGCTTTTATGTCATTTGCTTTGGTACCTAGTTTTTGTTTGATTTTTATCAGTATGTTCAATAACAATGCTTAGAGGATTTACTGATCTGCTTTTGAGCCTTCTGTTGAACAGCATTTCAGACATGGTTTCCCCATGCTTCTGGCATAATACAATGAACGGCAGTTCCTTCCTTATTCTACTTTTTTTTCTCATTACAACTTGAAAATATATTTTGCGATTCCAGTTTCTAATGAGATCTGGAGATGTAAAATAGATACAAATGTCAAATTACATTTGACAATAACAAAAACTTTAAAAATTAGAGTCTTCTTGAGGACTTTGGAAGAAGGCCCTCTGGTGCAAATATGTTTCCCTTGGAGTTCAAAACAGTAGACACCTAAATGTGTATATACCTCCATACATACCCTCTAAAATGAGCTTGTCTGCAGCAAGACATGGTATCTTGATGGAATTATACAATGTGCAGACTTTCTCAAAGGGTTTGCATTCTGCAACCACATTTTCATAGGTCCACATTTTCTGAGAAAGACTTAATTTTATTTACAACACAAAATGTCACTTTTCTGCTAGCAACAGTACTAGCTTCCAGAGGTTTTCTGTTTCCCAGCATCATGCTCCGTTGATGTTTCAGAACATATCTACATTACAAAGCCAATGCTAGCACAGTCACACTGGCATAGCTCCTGCTAGAGATGCAGCATAGGCTGACAGGAGAACCTTTTCAGCTGTCATAGCAACACTACCTACCCTGCATAACATAACCTAAAATGGCAAAAGCACTTTTGTATCAGCATGGTTGTGACAGACACCAGGGGGATGTTAATACATTTTGTTTGCTAAATACCCTGACATAATGAACAATATCCTATTTCTCAGTGTGGTGGTGCTTTTAAATTATCATTAAGAATATCCTTAATTAGCACTGCAAAATCTAGTCCTTATCAGAGAATCACTGAATGATCGAGAGTGAAAGGGACATCTGGAGTTTATCTGGTCACCCATGCCAGACATCAGCCTCAGTCAGAAAGAGGCAGGTTCCTGTCTGGATCACAGACCTGCTATTAGACCTTTGAAGCTAAGAGAATGAATAGTATTAAGATGGAAATGTCAACTAAAGGAGTAAAGTAAGCAGATTTTGTCCATATATAAGCTCCCCTGTACAGAAAACAGATATAAACACTACTTGTGTCATGGTTTTAAGTGTCCAGAAAGGGTGCCTTTTGATCTGTGACCGTGCTGAATTCTTTTTTTTTTTT
>VXBA01002739.1:0-57457 GCA_013399895.1 Serilophus lunatus
ATTCTGTAATTTCATGATCACTGCCCAGGCATCCTCACCTCCACATCACTCACCAGTCCATATCTATTGGTATACAGCAGGTCTAACATAGACTCTCTCCTAGTACGCTCACTCACCAGCTGGGACAGAAAGTTATCCTCTACACACTCTAAAAACTTTCTGGACTGCCTTTTTTCCGCATGCCAAGTAGGAATCTGCCATTGTTAACATATATCTTTATTAGAAGGGAGGGCAGGTTTAAATTTTATTGATGAGTGAAAATAAAAAACATTTTCTATTTATAAGTAAGTAAAGTGGAATTTTACATTTGAGATGGACACTGCAGACTGTTTTTATCTTTCATTCTGTTGGAGAACTTTCACAAGTGGTGTTTAAATACACTTTATTTACTCTGGTTCACTTACAAAAGGCTATGTTTCAACAGATCATACAAACCAACGAGAAGTAACACTATCTTTTTTCTTAAAAAAACTTCTTTTCATATAGAAATGGAATTTTACACAGTAAGTATAAAAGGATTCCTAACTGATAGCTTAGAGTTATAAAAATGTTAGCTGTTGTCTAGCTGTATATTAATAATGGATAGAGCAATGACCCGTGGGCTTCATAATTATTTCTTCATTTTGTTAGACCAGAATCAGGAGTCCACAGTCCTGCAGGGTAACAACAGTGCCATGGACTTGTACTTGACTAAATCTAACTCAATGAACTGCTCCTAATACATATTTTGTACAGACAGATCAGAGCTGATCCAAAACCAAAAGCTCTCTTAGTAGAGAACACCTCAGGACATATCTTTTAGTTTTTGTTTGGAAAAATCTTGGCGGAAAAATCTTCCTGCCTTGTAAATCATGTCATTTTGCAAAAGGTGTCTATGTTTTTTAATTAAGAAACATTTCAATAAATATTTTGATCAGCCTCAAAGATTACATTGTAACCTGTAACAGCATCAAAAATAGGAGTTTATGTTTGGAAGACTGATATGATGATATCTTTCCTGCTCAGTCTCCAAAGCACTAAGATCTAAAGCCAAAAGTGAATTTCTTTCCTTTATAAACCCTATAAAAATAGCTCCAAGAAAAATATATGCACATACATAATCCTATCATACCTGTTTTGTTTTGGTTTTGTTGATGGTTTTACATAATCAGACAATCAGGAGTCTGACAGCTTCTATTTTCAGTCTCCAGAGTGAAAAAAGGCATTTGAAATACTGATAACCCAGTAGCGTCTTCTGACAAGACAAGCTAAATCCTAGTTCCCCCAAGACCCTTCTTGTTTTCTCCAGTAGTTACTAGAAAACATCGTTGCTTTGAAATGTGATAGCAGCATACCCTCTGCACCAAGTGCAACAGAAACTACAATGCATGAAACAGCCTCTGTAAGGCTGACACAGAATGGTGTAAGCTGTGCTGTATGAGCATTTTTCATCCTTAAGGAAGCACTGTAACAGGAATTATGAAAAGAACTTTAGAAAGCAGAGAGAAGAGCAGGACAGCAGCGCTGCACAGGACACTCTGTGATTCCATGTTCAAGGACAGTTTTGTCCTCTTTTCATCCCAGCACGGGGAACCAAGAACTGGTTGTTCATCAAAAATAAATTAAAATTGTTTCATCAGTTTTGCCTTCCACACTGTCAACTGTTATCTCCTATTCTCAGCAACCAGAATGTTTTTACTATGATTAGTAGAAAGCACTCTCTTTTTGAGCGAAAACTGGATGGATATTATTACAATACATGTTATCCACACAACTGACTTAGCTGTAAAACTAAATTCCATGGTAACTACCAAAACTAGAACAATTTCAATGAAGAAAGTTAAGCATCACTATTGCACAAATGCAGAGTTTAGCTTGCAATTACATTGTATCAACCAGAACTGATTACTCTGACTTCCACATTGCATTTTGGATTTGCCAGGAGTGTCCTAAACCATGTAACTGGCCATGGAAGTCAATCTGGATAAGACAACAAGGTGTATACAGCTGTGAGCCTAGAAAGATCCATGCGCATATCCTATTATTTGCTTTCTTCACATAGGAGAGCAAGAGGAAACAATTTTAAAAAAAAAAATTTTAGATAAGTTTCTTTACATATTATGGGGAAAAGGTGAAGAGAGACTACCAAACTATCCCAGTCAGCCTGACTACAGACATCAGTTTCATGCTAATTTTCTCAGACTGTCTGAGAGTCACATAGAGCCAAACAGCCAACAGACCTAAGAGTCCAACTAAATTACACTTGGACAGCAACTATTCCTGTTCCCTACAAGCTATGGAGAAAGGGTTGGCCCATATTATTTTTCATGGGCATGTACAGTTTGCTCTCTGATTTTCAATCAGTGCTAAAGGTAACAGTAGTGTCTGTCTGACTTCCTTCTGCACCAAGGCCCATTGTTCATACAGGTTCTGATTCCCTCTCATGTTGTCAAAGCATCATAATTAGATGTTTGCTAACACTCTGCCTTCCTAGGGACACTTGTCGGCAGATGGAAATAGAGCCGACAGTAAAATGGGAAAAAATCTTCCAAAGGAGCTAGCATGTCAGTTTTCTAGAGGTTTTTTTTGATCTAGAATGAAAATGAAAAATTGTGACAATTTTAATAAGCATAAATATGAACACACAGCATATGCATTAGTCTCTTCAGTGGCTAACTTTGATAACTGATGGGTAGGTTCTGCAATAATGTTAGAACCAATTGCCAAGCATCTTCACATCCTGGTTTACCACAATAAAGGCATACCATAATTACTTCTAAAGAACATTGCTTCACACTCTAAAGCAAGGTTTCCAGAAAGAGACACATACAGCAATGCTGCAGGAAGGCTGCTTCTTCAGCAAGAACTTCACTAGACAGGATTCTCTCAAGCCTGTTTAAAATCCTAATGAAAGTAATGGAACCATTGCCATTTAACAGTAGAGGAATTTAAGAGAAGAATGGACTAGATCCACACACTGTGGAGATCTGAAACTTTTAAGAGCCTGGGTCAAAGAGAAGCAAATCCACAGCACTGCACTGTATTTCTGGGCTTCCTAAGCAGCACATAGGATGAACTAGGAGCTCCAGCATGTAAGTCACAGGATGAAACAAGTGAGAGGAGAGCTGGGTACCCTACCCTCACTCAGGACAGGAAGGCATCAAATATTGCTCCCATCCCTGGCATTAGGGCCCCTCTGCAGCTTTCAGTCCAACATCCACACACACCTGGGATACAGGACTCTACACCCTTCAGGGGCTGTATTCCCTTTTGCAGGTTTGGGTTTGTTTTTTATTAATCAGTTTCTTCAGATTTTTAAAAATCAGTCTCAAAACCTTAAATACGTTTTACTATACTTTATTATATTTGAAATACATTTACTAAGACACAGAGTAAGACACAGAGCAATCCTGTTTCAGCAGCACAGCATTCTAGAAGAGGGTCATGACCACCAAGGGAAGGAAAGGGAGAAGAGAAGATGGGAGCAGAAGCAAAGCAAAACAGGCAAGAGGCACTTCAGTCTTTCAGATACACTTTGAACAACACTGGATTTACGGAGGCATAAGGAGACAATACAAAGCAATTTGCAGCTTAGTGACAGAAGCACTCCGCTAAAGAGGGGGATACCTGAGACAATTCCCAATACCATTTAAACAATTTAGCTAACTGTCACTTAAAATCAAATAAATGAAGTCCAGGCTACCAGAACTGGAGACTTTTCTCCTTCAGATGAATCCTCTAAAACACTGGATTAGAGGAGCTATGCTCTCGCACACACATGTTTTCTCTGGCTCTACGAGTAAGTTTTTCCTGCTCAGCCTCACAATCAGGAGATAATGTACCCTGTTACAATCGAGCCTCTCTTTTGTGAGTCCCTCAGGTTGACAAAGGCGCTGATTCAAAGTCCTTTCTTTCAGAACAAGCATTCAAATCACTACACTGTACAAATAACTCACATTATCTAATCTATACAAAAATAAGTCCCTACCAACACCGTTCAACTCAAAGGGCTGCAAGCTGTCATGTTTCATACTCAGAGTGTCAGACATGGAGAAAATTAACCCATCATCTCAAGCCCTTCAGTACACCAGCACAGGGCCAGCCATCACACAGCTCAGCTGGGTGATACAGGTACTGGAAATATTTCGAAAAAGCCCTCTATAATCGAAACAGGTGGCAAATCAGACGAATTTCTGCAACACTTGCATTTAGAGAATCGAGAAAAATATCAAGCCACCCATTGCCACTTACATCTCTTTTCACTTCAGTATTTAACTTGCTACCTCAGAATAACCAGATTTTCCAGCCGGAAATAAAATGTAAAATACATCTTAGAAATTATGATCATTAAAGAGTTGGAGAAAGCATCAATTATAGCAAGTCATCCCTTACCATTAGGGTTTCAGTAACCTGTAATTTTTGCTAATGTTTTTGAAAGACACTCAGTCATGATCACCTATTTGCTGTCATGCATAAAATACCAACTGCAAGCTAGAAGTTAAGCATGAGCCAGATGCCTGACATATCTCAATTTTACAGTTTGTTTCACAAATCATTTGACTAAATTTATCTGCTTAAGAAAAAACCTTTTCTATTAATTACAAAAAAAACATCTGTCCTGACTTCTGTTCTTATTCTGACAACAGGACTGGTGCTTGTATTTTTAAAGTAAGTAGGTGTCATAAGACATAGCTTAGCTTAAGAACTCTCAGTGTTGGACTTTTTTTTGTTGGCTACAGCAAACTAATCACAACAGGTACATATCACATCATCCCTTCCCTTTCCTCAACAATCAGAAAGGGCGTATTTCATTTACTGTGCGTTTTATCATACAAAACGCCAACAAATCACCAACAAAACAACATAAACTACTACTGAGCTATCCTCACAAATCCTGAAACTGTTTTAGACTCTGCATAACCTCATTGCTACAAAATTTTTGTCTCTATCACTATTTTAGTGTTTTCAACACTGCCTCTCTCAACATCTTCATAAGAAATTCAGGAAGCAGACAGTGAGATCATACATGGATTAAGAACTGGCTGAATAGCAGATCCCAAAGAGTTGTATTCAGTGGCACAGGGTCTAGTTGGAGGCCTGTCACTAAAGGTGTCCTCCAAGGTTCAATACTGGCATCAGTATTGTTTAATTTATGCACCAACAACTTGGATGGAGGGGCAGATGCCTCCTCAGTAAGTTTACTGATGACACAAAGCTGGAAAGAAGGGCTGTACAGCCCTTCAGAAGGACCTTAACAGGTTGGAGAGATAGGCAGAGAAGAACTGTCTAAAATTCAGCAAAGGCAAATGCAAGGTGCTGTACCTGCAGAAAAATAACACATGCACTAATATGGGGGCTGGGGGTTGATCTGCTGGAAAGCGTGAAATATAATCATTCAGAATTGTCTGAGCTACCCAAAAAACCCTCAAAAACAAGGAGATTAATAAAGTTGAAGTGTTCTGATTTCCTAAAAGATACATCAACAAACGCTCCCTGCCAAAAGTGACCTTCACGCTGGTTTCAGCCCTATCACCAGCAACTGAGCTAATGCAATCCTAGCAATAACGATATCCTAACAGTCCCTGATGTACAAGGAGTGAATCATACATATACCTTACAAGGGGGTGCTTCAAAAATCTGCTAAGAGACATCCCTGACACAGGGCTAGAGCATGCAGTCTTCAAGCAGCACGGCAGACAACTCCGAGAAACTTTAACTGAAATACCAGGCATGACTGCTCTTGGCATCCTCTTCCTCCTAAAGCAGGTGTTTAAAGCCAACAGAAATTAAGTTCTTCCTAGACAGTCCAGAATTTGTTCCTGCAAAAAACAGACACTAAATAAAAAAAAAAACAGACACTAAAATAAATTTTCTGAAAATTTTGATTTATTTAATAGAGGTTTTGATAGTTACAGGCACTTTTGGTCTATTTAAAGCAGAAGGTATCAAGACAGAGGACGGAGATTACAGTCAAAGGTTCAAGGATACATGTTTTTCTTTAAAAAGAGGAAAAATAAAATACATCACAGTTACTTTTTAAATAAGGACAGATTTTCATTACTATCCATAGGGCATTAACTCTGTTGTTCTACCTTATCACGTTTACCACCAGAAGAAAACTGCATGCCATTGTTTTAATATACTAGAAGAAATATTTTGAAAAAGGAACTTCTAAAGAAGATGGTTTGCTCTTTTTCTTAAAAAAGTAAGTATTATGGATTTAGGTCAAACATCAAGTTTGGGGTGGGGAAGAAATCACACCTACAATAGCAATTTTTCTCATAAAATAATCTTACCCAGAGCTCAAGTGATCTTTGCATAGGTAGAGTTTACTATGTCTGCTACTGATTTACCCTAAGCAAATGGATCACCGTTAAAAGCAAAACCTTTATGAATGATTGAGGGTAACAGGGAGAAAAAACTCTTACAGCCTTATTATAAAGTGTGCATCTAGTCAAGATTCATAGATAAATCTCCTAGATTTATGAGTTGCTTTACAAGGAGAAAAGGCTCACTGTGGAAACAAGTTGACCATAGTTCAAACTACATCACAAAAACAACGGGCTATACTTACCCCAGTCCTCTATATAAGCATATTTACCAAGTGCATACTATTTCAATATTTGGAAAGTTAAGCAGTATAAAGAAATGAATGAACACTGTTCCCTATGGTACACAAGAGTGTTCACAGTATGAAAAGTTATGGTGGTTTTTCACTTTCACTTTAGCAGAAAAACTTTATTTTCAATGTTTACATTTTTTCTACTATTTCCTTTAAATTGGCAGAACCTGCCAGCAGTTGGAGATCATTCATAAATTTACTATTTTATTTTATTTTTTGTTTCCAGTCACAATTTCCTTAAAAACTTCTCCCATCCAAGAAAACCAGACAAGTACCAACACTTTCACAGTAATCAGGGGATCACGTCAAATTAACTTAGCACGGTACAAAACTTCAATTAGTTCCACACACATAATTGTTCCTTGAGTCACGATGAAACCTTCATTTTCCTTGTTTGGTCTCTCTGGAAAATGCTTTTGTTTTCTCTTTTGAGGAGGAATTATTAAATTAGCTGTAAAAGAACACTATTTTCAGGCAAATACCAACAAACAGCTTTTTTCCATTAATTGATCAAAAATTTGCCTCTGGTAAAGGCAATTTTAAGATGTATACAACTTCACAGCTGGGACTTAAAAACCTGTTAACCTTTGCAGTCCTGCAGTACAATACAGCCTGTTTCAGAGCTAGCTGCTCATACATTATTGGTTTTGACAAAGTCATGAAAGCTTAGATTAAGCTTCTATTAAAACTTACAGTTTATGACAGATTTGTCAGATTTAATTTATTTCTAGTTCAGTTGTATCAAATTATCCCAATTTGAAACATTATGATATGATTCCTACCAAGGGAAAATGTATTATCTGGTAACAAATTATGTAAAGTACTGTAGCTCAGTTCAGAGAAAACGTCATCTTATAGAATTTACCATCAGAGGCAACTAAGTGAATACATTTGTATACATATAACACCTTTCTCCATTTAAAAAAATAAATTTCTATGCACTGTACATACATTTTATACATCATTATGAAGTAAAGCACATTAATTTCCTTCTCTAAGTGCATGATATAGACTCCCTTAGGTAAGAGATCTTGTTTCCCATTCATTCTGTTGCACTGCAACTAATGAGAATTACACACAACCAAAATACAGAACACTCTTCATAAAAACTGCCCAGAAAACAATACAGCAAGAGAAAAATGGTGCAACCCGGAGCTGGATGAGATTCACAAGATATTTCTGACATACTCTGTCTGAAGGATGCCTATGTTCTCAGCACAAATCTAAGATCAAATGCCTCAGCCCCCCAGACTCTTTTTAAATTTTTTTAGGAAAATATGTGAGGGAGAACAACATAGATAAACAAGACCTCTATATTCTAGCTTTTTTTTTTTTTTGAGCTCACTACTGCTTACCTTCACTAGAGACAGTCTTTCTGCTTTTCCCTGGAGGACCTGTGCTGACCCAATACTTTCTGTCAGCAGCCCTTGCAGTGTTACCTCCCCCTCACTGTATTTCAGGGAGTCTCAAGAGATGGAGGGGCAGCTCTTGGGCTGAGATGTTCAAATGCCCCCAGAGGAAGTGCAGGAAAGTCCCTTTTTCCAAGCAGCCTACCTGGGAGTCCCTTTTCCTCCTCATCACCATGGAAGACTAAAAAGAAGCAGTGGCAAAGCAATGCGAGTCTAAGTGTGGTTTCAAAACCAGAGGGGCTCTCTGGTCAGCAGAACCCACCACAGGACCCAGTGGCATAGGTACCAGCAGGGCCAGGAAGCAGGGGGACTTCCCAGGGACTTCAGCCCATCACAAGGTCTGCTCAAAAATAGGAGAGGGAAGCTCTGAGGCTTCTTAAGTAAAACCTTTTCTGAAAAGTGCAGAAAGCAGCAGGAGGGAAATCTGCCCCAGAGTAGATCCAGTGAAACCAGGCATCAGCTGGAGACTGGGTTCAGGATGGTGAAAATGAGGACAGCCACAGGCCAGACCCGGAGATGCGGTTCTGCAGGAGTATCAGTTCTGGGGTTTTTCCCTGTTTTTTATTCTTACACATAACAACACACACTAGCCTGGTGAAATGCTTAGCTTAGGATTTTATGTTTGCATCAGTGTACTGGGTTTGCATGGCCAGGTTTTGATAGCAGCAGGTGTCTACAGGGGTGGTGGCTGATGGGCTGTCCTCCTGTGGCCCATGGAGGTCCACAGTGAAGCAGAATTCTCTGCAGCCTCTGAAGAACCCAACACAGCAGCAGATGAATGCCCAAAAGAATGCTGTGACTCTGTGGGAAGCCTGCGCTGGAGCAGAGGCCCGACAGGACTTGTGACCCTTTGGAGACCCACAATGAGGCAGGCTCTGGAGGGCCCCACTTTGGAGCAGTTCATGAAGAACTGCTGCCTGTGGGATGGACTCACAGAGAAGTGGAGTTCATGGAGAACTGTCTCTTGTGGGAGAGACCTGACGCTGGAGGAGGGGAAAGACTCCTCTTCCTGCACAGTGGCACAAACAAACTGTGAGCAACTGCCCACAATCCCCATTTCTAATCTCCCTGTGCCACTGGGGGAGAGAAAGTGGAATGTGGGAAGGAGGGAGACATGGGAGAAGGTGTTTTTACGATTTGTTTTCCTTCTCATTACCCTGCTTTGATCTTGATCAGTAATAAATTTAATTAATTTCCCCAAGTCAAGTCTGTTTTGGCCATGACAGGGAGTGATGTGTCCTTATCTCAAGTCATAAGCCTTTCATTATATTTTCTATTCCCTGTCCACTTGCAGAGGGCAGTGATAGAGCAGCTTTGGTAGGCACCTGGCAGCCAGTCACTCTGCACTTATCTTTGGAAGAAAATTTTAAGCACCACACAAACATTGTACCAATTAACTTCTTTTAATCATATCACAGAATTAGTATTTACATTTAAATCTATGAAATTATCTTTCTTCCTTTTGAGTGGGAAGGCATTGGTATTGTTTGCCTTTGATATCTTACAACTTCAAAGACAAAGCAAAAGATTCATATGTTACGTACCTGCTCTGGTGCATCACCTAAAAGCTCCCTACCACTTTCAGATACTTCTCTGATAACACTGTGAACTACTGAGCCAGTCACTGATAGGACTACTGGATGGTACAATAATGTTTTTGATGAAAACATCCAAGATTTCCCTCTCTCCAATCCTCAGAGAAAGCTCTATATTTCCTGCCAACCCAAGACAACAAGAATTTAAATGCATCTTTACCTCCTGCACATACATATATCACAGTAAATTATTATCTGCAAGGCTGTCTGCTTCTGAAATTCTGATTTGCCCAAATTAATTACATAGTCTTCCACCTATTTGCTACTAATTGTTTACCTAATGCACAATACCTCTGATTATGATCACGAATTCAACTTACACAAATAAAGTTAGATATCAAAGAGTGGGAAATTGCATTCACCATATTACAAGTAAGAAAACAAATCCCACCTTAAGTAAGGTTTGTCAGCATAGTATTTGAATCTGACTAATTCTAGCATTTTCTCTCTTAGTTTAGTATATCTTTGCTACTATACAGAATTATGAACTAAGGCCATCTGATGCGCTGTGGCCCTAAAGACAAAAACCAAATTCAGTCTTCAGTAATGCAAAACTTAATAGGCCAGCACAGGCCTGCCTCAACAACACCAGAGTGGATGGGTTTTTCTATTAAGTTTATGTGACAATTGAAAAAGTGAAATTGAAAATGATGTACTGCCCTGCAGAAGAAAGACTATTCAAGTTGGGCACACTTACTATATGTGAAAATTTAACAGATTAAATGGTAAAAGAATGTCACTGAGTTTAAAAAGGATCCAAGCAGATATAAAGGGGAAAGAGTCAATGTATTTGAGGCAAAGACAAGCAAAAGGCCATAAAATAGAGGATCCCGGAAAACACTAACTAAGGCACAAATATTTAGCCCTTTACAACTTCCCATTCCTTACTTTTATATGCACATCTGAACAGGCAGCAGCTTACATACAAAAAAAATATATATTTGTGTGGATTAGATCCTAAGGGGGAGCAGGGCGGGGAGGGACAGAGGGGAGAAAATCCAAATCAAAGAGACAAAATCCACAAAAACAAACAAACAAACAAACCCCCAAACCACAACCAAACAAATGCAGAAGGGGCAATGGTAAGCTTAGACATATGTCTGGAAGATGACTAGATGACTGTTAGCTGTAAGAAGTTCCTAGGTAACCACCAAAGTATGGGTAATGGTTTACCATACAGACTCAGAAGCTGAAGCTACTTCTCCCCCATTTCTAGTTTTTCCAAGCTTTTATAGTTTCACTTACAAATGAAAATGCTGTCTTGGTAGGACCATAGTAAAATTTAAATCTTTTTATTTATCTAAAGAAAGCTGCTGAGCTGCAGTTTAGCAATGCAACTGATAGGAAGCTCACATTCTCCAAGGGTAGCCGATGCCCAGCAGCAGGGATCAGTGTGTCCCTGGTGAAACACCAGTGGCTGGCCAGTCACTGACTCCCTGTGTGAGTATGTGCGAGCAACAGTAAAGCACAACAGAAAAGCAGGGAATATCTGTCATCCCAGGATGCCATAAAAACGAGCAACAACTTTGTGAACTACATGTTATATTGCTTTCATCCACTTGAAATTTACAGCAAAGTAGTTTCTTTCAATTCAAAATCATCCTAAACTTAAAGATCTGCCCAATGGAAAATTAGACTATCTAAGAGAAAATGAAGTTTTACTTAAAATGAAAAAAAAAAAACTGAATAAAACGTTTTGTCTCTACTACATACACTAAACGGTGTCATTGTGTTCTCATGCTTGACTAGAGACACAGCCTTAAAAATACCTGAATAGACTCTGACTCCACCATGTTGCAGTGTTAATTAATTTTTAGCCTCTTTTTCATTTCTGTTCAACTCTGTTAGTTAAAGGGAACACACAGAGGAAAGCCATTTTAAGAAAACCCTGAATATTTTGTTTCATTGTTGTCTACACTTTTTGTTACCTTTGATTCTATGGCAATATCCCTAACTCCTAGATCTGAAAGCAAATCAGCAAAACGCTAATATTACCTTCTTTCTTTTTTTCTGAGCAGAACATCAGACAGGATATTAAAACACATTTCATCTCCAAATATGTAATTACCATATATTTAATATATGACATGCAGAAATAATACTAATAAAAAAGCATCAAAGCATGATGCTTCATGGTAATTTATGCCACTCTGCAGACTACTCTCACACTCCCTCAACTCCCTTCTCTGGCACACATTATTCAGTGAGAAAACAAGCATTTCTCATTACTTCCAGTGTACTGTGGATTACCATTAACTCCTTCAAATGCAATACAGAGGAGCTCCACTTCTCCTTCAAATCATGTCACTTGGTAAAAGCTTTCTAAAAGTAGCTTTGCTACCAAGCCATCAAAACAAACACCGTTATATCCATGGGCTGTATTTCCAGCCCAAGAGACCTTAAAGATAACACAGAAGTGGGCTTTTCACTCATCACTAACTGTACTTAAACTGCTTCAAATTTCTCAAATTCCTTTATCAAATGAAGTTAGTTTTACAAAACCAACCACCATTGTATTTTTCAGATACAAAAGTCTAAAATAAAATAAGTTTTAAAGAAAGTTTCTTATGCTTCTATCAAAGTTCATATGATCAACAACTTCAAAATCACGAATGGCTTAGACTAAGATGACAGCTGACGGTAACCATGAAAACAGGAGTTTTGCAGATGAACTACTTAAAATACCTGACTTACTTTTCTCAGACAGCTTTGGCAATTCTGCAAGTGTTATCTCTGGGCAGTAAATGCCCTCCAGAAGAGGTGTACGAGCTCACAAAAGCTTTGCAGAGACCAATGTCTGCTCTACAGGAAGTCAAAGCACATATAGCCCCAGCAAGAGGTGACAGAATTTCACACGTGATTTAGGGAGCAGCCAAACACAAAGCTTCATACAGTCCCAAAGTCCAATCAAATGGTAAAACAAACCTTCCTGTAAACCAAAGGCAAAATTAAGTTTGAAGCAGGCCAAACATCTCTGAAATGTAAACACATAAAATCACAAACCCACCAAGCCCACACCATGTCACAATATACTGCTGCTGCTAAGACTAGGAAGAAAGTTATTCCTCCATGAAAAAGTGATGCTCAAGGGACAGATATGGACAGAGAGGAAAACAACAGCTGAGCAGTAATCTTACATCCTTCCTTTTTCTGACTTGAACTTTTGCAATCAAGGGCCTGTCAACTCAAGTAAGCAAAGCAGGTACAAGCAACCCCACAGTGCTGCCCACCAGGCTCTGAGCCCTCATCCCAGCCACAGATGCAGTGAATAGCAAGCTCTGTGCACAACCACAGCACCCCTGCAGGCTGCAGCCCAAGGCAGCCCCGGGGACAGAAGGCAGAGTACACAGAGATGTCAGGAGGTCGCTATTTCAGACCAGTGCTGTTAGACCTGCTCAGTGGCAAACTGGCTTCCTCCCCACACTGTGATGACATAGACAGAAGCAGTTTCACCGCTGCAGAGCAAACTGCTTTAAAGACAGTAATAGTTCCCAAATGACACAGTTTTCTCATGTTCTCATTCAAGCAGTGTCCTTCCAATAAGCAGCCTGGCTTTTTTCATTGTTTAAAAAGTCATGGTCTAAATATCTGTATGCAGCTGCTACAGCATCAGCTGTTCCAGCTCTGCCCCTCAAATGCTGCTGCCCTGAATAAGTATTGATAGCCTTCACTCACAATAAAATGATGCGCAACCAAAAAACCTAGTGCAGCCTTACGCCACACCCTACACATACCAGTATTGTTATAGGTAAATATAGATGAATGCTGAGCTTGATACCCCAGTACTGCCACTTTATCCAATCAGAAGACAGGGGCACTTTCAGGTTAAAATGGTTTTTTCTTTGTATTTGTCCTCTGTAGTTCACAAACACATTATTTTGTTCTACTTCAACTACAGTTTCCAGAAGCTGACTTCATGTCCCAAGAGATAAAAACTGCTTTACCCTCAAGGAAGAAAGCAATAACAAGTGAGGCTGACTTGCCTAACAGGCATATGAGGTCAAAACAGAGTGTCATATACTAACTGCAGTCTTTATCCAAAAAGCAAGGCTTCATATGGCAGCTTGTCCACACTATCAAAGCATCCACAAACGGTAAGTATCTCAGGGCACAGACATCCCAAAATATATTATTGCTAGAGCTACAAAAAAAACCCTAGCATGAATAAATTAAAGTGTGATTTGCAACCTGTGATAAATATCACTATAACTACATTGTTACCCCACATTTACCAGATGGGGCAAATCTATTCATCTATTCATTTATTATCCAATAGCAAACACATCATAAGGCTATGGGAAGCATCTGCCAAGGAAAGTTCTTTGTGTAGTCGTATCTTTAATAGAAAAGAGAGAATTAGCATGAGCTTTGAAATGATATCACGGGTTCGGAAATTAAATCGTGATTTGTATCAATCTGTATGCTGCAACCCTTACTCTATATGGCAGAGGGTTGGAAGTAGACCATTTTAAGGTCCCTTTCACCATTCTGTGATTCTGTGGCATACAGATACTAACCATGAGGGTTGGTTTTCTTGGTTGGTTTGAGGGGAGGTTGAAACGTATGGGTCTATGTTGTAGAATGTAGGTATAAATACAGCTGAATGAAAAATAAGCAATTTACATTTCACCCTAAGTACCAAAGTGGAAAGAATAATTCTTGAGATTACTGAACTGAGCAAATCAGGACACCAAAGATAGTGTAGAAGATAAATATACATGAAAGCAAATTTTTTTTTTGTCAGTCTGTTTTCACAAAACAACTTCCACTGGGGAACACATTCATTGTGGCTGACTACTTTTAGCTGATGAAAAGACAGTTATGTCATTTTCTATCAGAGTATCAGAGGGAAAACAGAGATGTTACAGAAGACTTTCTTTCCTGCTGAAGCTTTACTTACACAGATCTTCACGGTTTCCACTCCAGGCTGTTTCTGAAGCTTTCGAAATTCTGATGATCAGATATGATGTTTGCATCTAGTGTTAAGATTTCCATCTAACGATGAAGTATTGGCAAAACTCTTAAATACACAGCAGCTACAGAAATATGTTTCAAGGTTACCAATTTTTTTACCCTCAGGTAATAGTATGGTAATCAGGTGACTAAGTATTCTAGACCAGCAATGAAACAATTAAAAACGATGAAACGATACCTACTTAGGAAATAAAACTTTCACGTCAGGGAAAATTTTTCACTACACCCACGAGTTAGGATCTCCAAGTACTACAACATTTTCCTGTCACTGTGGCATAAATTAAATTACTCAATTTAAGAACTAGATGTAAGAAATGTTTTTAAAATTATCCATATAGTTTCCTAAGGAAATTCACCTTGTTTTATCACATCATATGCCCACTCACTCTATAATTCTCTTGGCTGATTCTAGTTAAATTTTATAAGGGATGAAAATGCTTCAGAATAATTATGCTCCTGCAAATTTAACAACAATCATCTGCTGGGAAGTGTAACCACCTGAAGCCTCCACCGATCAATGGCGGAACTGCAGCACCACTTACTACGTGCTGCCAGCATTCGACTGCCAGGCAGTGTCACAAGTTGGTGCACATGCCAGCCTTCTATAAGGGACAAGTTTTAGAAGGCAGCTGGGAAAAGAGTTTTTGCCCTGCTCTGTACAGGACTTTGGCAAGAGAACAAAGGGGTCAGCACAATTAATTTGCTGACAATCAACAAAGCCAGGCTTCATTATTTTTGCTCAGAGACCCAAGTGTTACACCTTATGATTGTTATTTGCCTCCCAGAATCACAGAATGGGTCGGGGTGGATGGGCCCACAGTGGAGTCACCTGGTCTAATTTCCGTGCTCAAGCAGGGTCATCCTAGAACACACTGCACACGGTTGTGTCCAGACAGCTCTTGAGTATCTCCAGTGAGGGAGACTCCACAACCTCTCTGGGAAATCTGCTCCAGTGCATGGTCACCCACTCAGTAAAGAAGTTCTTCCTCACATTCAGGTGTATCAGTTTCTGCCCACTGCCTCTTGTTCTGTTCTCTGGCACCACCAAGAGCCTGGCTCCATCCTCCTCATACCCTCCCATTGGATACTTATAGACATTGATGTTGTCCCTTCTCAGTCATATTGAGGCTGAACAGGCCCAGCTACCTCAGTCCTTCCTCAAAGGAGAGATTCTCTCGTACATATGCTTTTTCACTGAAGAGCCCATTAATCATGACAAGATGGCATCCTTGAAAGAGAAGGTCAGCAGGTCCTACCATACAGATTTTGACAGGCTTAAAATCTCATTCTATGCTGAATAATGGAGTGATGAGACTGACAAGTTTTTTTTCCCCTTAGTGTTTCCAGCAGCTGGCAGAATAGAGCACACTGGGAAATCCACCAGAAGCAAAGCCAGGATTTATTTGATGGTGTTAAGAGGTACATATATGAAAGATGTGAAGAAGAGAGAGATGAATCTTGCACAGTGGAGAAAGAGGGAAGCATGTAAGAGGATGGCAAAAGCCCTAGAGGGAAAGCTGTATGAGGACCAGCTGAGGACACTTGGTCTGTTCAGCCAGGAGAAGAGGAGACAGGGGGGACCTCACTGCAGTTACAACTTCCTTATGAGGTGAAGAGGAGGGACAGGCACTGACCTCTTCTCTGTGGTGACCAGTGACAGGACCTAAGTAAATGGCCTGAAGTTGTGTCAGGAGAGGTTTAGGTTGGATATCAGAAAAAGGTTCTTCACCCAGAGCATGGCTGGGCATTGGAACAGGCTCCCCAGGGGAGTGGTCACAGCACCAAGCCTGCCTTGAACTTTGGTTCAAGAAGCATTTGGATGATACTCCCGGGTATATGGTGTGACTCTTGGGAGTGGTCGTGTGCAAGGTTAAGGGTTGGGCTTCATGATCCTCATGAGTGCCTTCCAACTCAGCACATTGTGTGATTCTGTGTTGTAAAAGAGAAAAGCCTCGTTATATTTGCAGGTCACGTTTCTGGATACTTAGAGAACTTCGATCTAGGACTCTAAGAAACAATGTATATAAAAATGGAATAAAAGCTATAAAGACACTTAGACAGTAAATGTATGCATTCCTTTAGCTGGAAATAAAACATTTTTGCACAAATTCCTTACTTGTGTAATTCAGAAACAGCTTTGGTGTGTCTATCAGTAAAAATTGTCAAGGCCTCGCATATTTGAAACTTTTGAAAATTATACAAAAGTGTCAATGATCCTGCAGGAGGGTCTATGCCACCCTGACTATTTATCCTTCAGTACTGAGGCAGTAAAAGGGAGAAGCCCTGTGGTCAGGATAAGACCAAGGAAAAAGATACTTGTTTTAATCTGAACCAGAAAAACTTTTCCAGGCAAGGTTCCTTCATGTACTGCAGCGTAATTCTTAGCATCTTACCCAGGTATGTTAAGAGCCTTTTTGATCTGTTTTAGAAGCTGTCATTACTCTGAAACTCCCAGGATCCAACTCATAGTAGTCACAATTACTCAGGTGACAGCAGCAAACACAGTTGGCACACACTGCCAACGTGGCCACACTAGCCCCACCCAAAAGTTCCCTGAGAGCCACCACCAAGCCTCACAGTCAGCATCAGCCAAGTGCTTGGCTCCTTCCACCAAAATGCTCCTTCCAGTGCATGGAACACCTTTGAAACTCAGTTTCTGAAACCATATTTGCAGTCTTAAAACAGCAATGCATTAGCCTTGTCCAGTGACATCTGTCAGTATAACACATCCCTAAGCAGCACTTTATAGAAACAAATATACATTTTAATGACCAGAACGTTTCATTCATCATCTGTCCCATAACCCACTGCAAAGGCAAAGAGTAGTACCATCGTAAGAGCTCAATTTCAGGAATCCAGCCTTCTTTTTTCTCTCCACATAAGTCGAGAGAGAAGGAACAACACACAGGCTGCTTTTCATCAGTGCCCTAGTGTTAGCCACGAAGAGATCACAAAAGAGGCCACTTGCCCCCTGTCCTCGCACTATTAGTCTAGGGTGCTAAAACAACACCATGCTGCAAAATGCTCCATGAAACAGAAGGATGTCTCGCTCTTATTTTATTGCCTGTATTTTCATTAATGAAGCATTTAATAATAGGGTGGTGACAGCTCATCATACAGTTACTGAAAAAGGTCATGGGGAGTTGAACAGAAAACGGATGCCTTTAGAACTCTACAAAAAATTTGCTGAGGGATTTCTTTCTTTGGTTTAATACAGTATCTAAAGAGATGAAGGAAAAGTCTCATTCTTAAAGGTGAATTTTTGATACTCTTAATGCTCAAAGCATACACTGCACTGGGATGCAAAGCAATAAAGGAGGTCAAATGTGTTGTTTTTACAAATACCATGTGCACTTCAGTTTATTTTTCTTCTTCCCGACTACAAAACGTTATGCGAAAAGGAAAACACTGATAACACTGAGATAAAGAAAGATGAGGTACAATCCAAACAGCAGGAAGGCTCTATAAGAAAACAAAGGCATTCCAGTACCTGAAGAAGAGTACTCAGCTCTTCAAGGACCAGCAAAATCCATTCCTCAGTGATACAAATTGAGGATAAAAGGAATCAGACAAAAAGCTGCCAGACTTTGTAGTAGAAATAGAGGGATTGACCAGAGGCTGAGAACTGGAGAAATTAAAATAACAGAATATAAGACAGCAACCACCTTCTAAGAGCCAAAACTGATGGCACTGCAAAGGTCCGTAAGACTAGGGAAGTTATTCTTCCCCTGTATTCAGCACTGGTTAGGCTACACCTTGAATACTGTGTCCAGTTCTGGGCTCCTCAGTTTAAGAAAGATGATGTTGACTTGCTCAAACGTGTTCAGAAAAGGGCAATGAGGATAGTGAAGGGGCTGGAGTACGAGCCCTTTGAGGAATGACTAAGGGAGCTGGGGCTGTTTAGCCTGGAGAAGAAGAGGCTCAGGGGAGACCTTACTGCTCTCTACAACTACCTTAGGGGAGGTTGTAGTCAGGCAGGGGTCAGTCTCTTCTCAGGCTACCAGTGAAAGAAAGAGAGGACACAGTCTTAGGCTGCATCAGGGGAGGTTTAGGTTGAATATCAGGAGAAACTTTTTTACAGAGAGAGTGATTTCCCATTGGAATGGGCTGCCCAGGGAGGTGGTGGAGTCACCGTCCCTGGATGTGTTTAAGAAGATGTTGGATGGTGCACTTAGTAACACGATTTAGGTGATGGGACGGTATTGGGTAATAGGTTGGTGATAGGTCAGGTAACAGGTAACAGGTTGGACTTGACGATTATGGTCTTTTCCAACCTTGTTAATTCTGTGATTCTGTGAAAGCCAAAAGTTTTGAGTAAAGTATGCCAGTATAGATTCAACCCTACAGATCATTCTTCTGTGCATGCTGTGAGCTCTGAAGGCAGATAAATTTATTTATTTAAGAGGAATTGTATAGGTTTGCCTAAATTGCAACCAATCCTTGCTGAGTCAGTCAGAATAACAGCACTAGAGACCAAGCACAAGGCTTCTCCAATCTGCTAAAGCCACACAGATCTATCAGAACTGTGGTGAAAGCCATCACATTTTCTCCTGGAGGGGTTGATAGGGGAGCAGTGGAAAGGCACGGCCACCTTTCCTTCCCTCTGAGCCCAGGCCAGGCTAGGAGGATCTATAATTCACTCTCCTCTAGTGGTGATTTATGAGATTCTACTAAGTGTTCCCACAACATCACAATTTCACTTCAACCTAATTACAGTATCAAGACTAAAGAACTCCATGGGCTCTTGCAACTGAAATGTAAAATCATTGCTAGAAAAAAGTACCTTAAGAAAAAACTACTTTTGTCTCTTTTTTAAGCCAAGGTTTGTGATCAAATGCACATTAGATCAGTACCACATTTGTCAAATGAAGAAAAACTGTACACGTAGTATTGCAACTGGTCAACAAACAGAAGAAGCATGTACAGCCTTATTTTCTAAAAAGGCAAATTCTATCAATGAAAACTAAGAATACCATTAGGTGGTACTTGGAAAAGAAAGAAACAAACCTCAAACACTAACTCATGCACAAAATAAAACCACATTTTAAAATTTTTCTCCTAGTAAGAAATATGAAACAAATCTTTTATTTTTAAAACAAACCTTTCAATGCCATCATAGCTTTTTAAGAAAAGTAAGCTTCAATTTTAGAGCTTATTACAAAAGGAGGGAATGTAGTTATTCTGATTTTAAATGAGACTTTATTTAGCTAGTTTATGTAAACAAATATCTAAAGACAAATACTCCATCATTCAAAAGATGGAAACTACATAACAAGAAACAGTGAAATACATACAAAGGATATAATTACACTCCATCACCCAAAAAAGACAGAGAAGAAAGCTCATGATAGTGCCACTAAGAGGAAGCTGGGATGTGTGTGAAGAAGTTACTTTTGCAGGAGACACCACTAGACACCACTAGCAACCACTAGCAACTTCTCCTTGAGAAAGGTCTTGAGTTCCACCTGTCTTTTAAGCAACATACATATCATTGCACATCTTTCAGAATTTTCCATAATGTAAATTGTAGTATTCTTAAGAGATTGAATCATTTTCCAGTCTTTCTTTTTTTTCAGCAAAACCTCCTAATTAAATCTTGGGGGGAAAAAAGTTGGGTTTAGTACAAGAAAAACTGGAGATGAAACACCTAAAAAGCAAACACATTACATTTTAGCTGTCCTGTAATCTGCAAAAAGCAGAAGCTCCTTTACAAGTAAATCAAACATTAATTAAAAAGAAAGGGGGTCTACTACAAATAGTGAAACATCATGTTATATTAAATTTAAACTTGGTTTATTATTTCTAAGTGAACTATTAAGCAACAGTAACATTTAGAGAGCCGTTTTCACCAGTGCATTCAAGTGGAGAAGCAGTGTAAGTTTCCAGGTAACTACCACTCTCCCAAGGAATTCTGTGTCATTTAATCAATAACTCCATAAATAGCAAATGAAACCCATCAGCTACAGTTTGATGAGGCAGTATTGACTCAAAAGTTTCTAAGAAAGCTGATTATTTCTCACATTCAATTAAAAACAGCACCATCATATACATAAATCACATGATAAATGCGCTGGAAAACCTAGTCCTGTAATTAAGCAGAAGACTAATTATTTATAAAAAAGCATTTGCTCATTTACTAGATACAATCTAAACTTCATGGTTCATGAAGCATGATAGTATTCAATTGAATATGCAGGCAATAAAATTTCAGGTCCTGACAAATTCCAACTGACACAGAGCCATCTCAAATGTAGAAAAAATAAAATACGGTATGTAAAAAGATAATTTAAATGCTTAGGTAATAATGAAAGTAAAACAGGAGTAACAGAAAACAGGACACAGTCAAAACAATGTTACTGTGTTAACTTACAAAAAGACTTACTGTCAACTCATTCTTTGACAATGACTAAATCTGATCTTGAAGGTTTCACACTTTCCTTTTTGACAATATGTGTCTCAGCCACATTCTTATGCCATTCTTTCTACTTAAAAGTGCAATAATTTACAGGATTAGACTGTGATTAAGTATATTTTCAATCCATTACATAAGGCAACAACGAAATTGCTGACAGACACCGTACTTAGTGAAGGTACATACAATCACTATATACATACATAGCTTGCCCTCCTTGTCCTCCATATGCTGGCTGGCTACAGGTGACCTGCTCCCACGTAGAATGCTGAAGAGCCAAGGTTTGAATTCCTACATGCCTGCCAGAGAATCTCCACCACTCCGCCCTGGGGAGGGGGTCTGCAGCACAGCCAGGAGCAGGATATGCAAGGCCACAGGACAGGGATTATAAATGCAACAGGCTTGAGGAAATGGCAGCAAGGGGGCTGCAGCGCTGCTTTTTTTTTTTCATATGGGATTTAAGATGAAACAGTGGGTAAGGGTATGGAGGTGGGATGATGAGAAAGATCAAGCAGGAGTGATAGAATATGGAGCAAGTGGAAAACAGAATTGCTCAGGGGGCTTCCCAGAATGCCAGAAGCCAACTAAACTGGCTCTCCTCAAGAAGGCTTCCTCTCCTTTTGGGAGAATCAGATCTCCCCTTAGCTTCATAGCAAAAATTTTGTTTTCATTAAAAAGTGACAGGATTGCACACCTGTGATTGGTGCTTAGAGCCAGAGCTTGGGAAAAGTTGTGTGACGCCACAGGCAAACTGTTCCACATCCCTCAGAGGTTGCCTGCACTTCAAACCATCATTCAGAGAATTAATGTCCCTTTTAGTCTCTCTGCTTGGAAAGAGAGGCACTGAGCTGCAACAGGCTGTAAGGCTGCAGCGTATTGCCCTCCCAGCACAACCACAGAGCAAGGCTGGGGGAAATGGAGGCTGCAGCCTTTTGCTATGAAGATATTAAAAAAGTTCCCCAAGTTCAGCCCAAGGTTTACACATTCTGAAATACACAGCAAATCTGTTCAATTCTTCAAAACAAATGGGTATTTAAGGATATTCATTTTCAAAATTAAATTAATCTTTAAATCCCTGTAGCCACACTGACAACTCTTAAGCAGCAAAGATTCACCTGGCTTTCAGATTCAAGTTTTAGATTGTCCCGTTCAGGTTGTAATCTTAAACCTGAAAACTCTACACCAAAACTACAAGAATCTTTTGCTTCAGGTAGCAGCCCTGCCAAATACAGATCCCCCTAAAATTTTTGCATCCTATCAACTCAAGGTTCTAACACTTTAGAGAACAGCTTTTACTGTAAAGCAGAAGAACCACACGACCCCTCCCTGTCTCTCTCCGTGGCTCAGCAGCTTTGTGGCAAAGGCACCCTTTGAAGTGAGTTTATGCAGCCAATACTGGCTGCTGCAGCCATGTCCCACAGGACAGGGCTCCTCCTCCACGACAGTTCAGGAAAATCACACGGGAAGGAAAAGAAGGAAGAGATTTCCCTCTTCAGAAGAAAGGATTATTGTGCAAAGGAAAGGTAAAAATATTTCAAGGCTTTTATCACTTTTTTCTAGGAAAGATAAATTAACAATTAACTAAAACACTGCCCAATTAACTAAAACACTGCTGCAGAATGCAGCAGTCTACATTTAGTTTTTAACTCCCATTGGCAGAATCATGGAAGACAGTTTTGGGCTAAAAACAAGGCTGTTTCTGGTCCTGCAGTGTTGCCATGACTGCAAGAGGAGAAAAGCTGCAGGGGACCAAGGACTGAATTCCCTCTGAGGGCCTAACAGCACGCTGCAGCCTCAAATTCCTCCTTGTGACCCACACCATATCCACTGTATCAAGCATAACTGACCCTGGAGGCAGCCTGGGAACAGATGCAGGAATGATCCATGCTGCATCCAACTGACATGTTCCTATAGTCACAACAGGTGCACCAGTGAGGGAGCTACTATAGTATCAACACGTCTCAGACGCTTCAGAGTCAAAAATACCATACAATTGTTATAGGCTACCTTTTATTGTAAATGGAAGTCATACAAAAGTTTTTAGTACCTAATGTCATATAAAAGTACTGATTTCACATTATGAATCATTCTATCTGACAGCACAGGAAGTGCCATAAAGCAGGATTTAGTACTCGTGATAAAATGTTCGGGTTTTATATAGAAATAAATAAGGCAAGGAAAAATATCTCAAGGGAAATCTGCACCAAATCATAAACCACAAGAGGAACATAGAGATTAAAATTCTGGAGGCATTGTGTATTAAATGAGCAGTATACTATTCAAAAAAAAAATCAATTGAAGCAAATTCAGTACTCCTACAATTATTATAGCACAATAACTGTCATTTTGAAGGATGAAGGTTGGTTATTTCAAAGGTTTCTATAAAGCACTTCTCTGCCTATTTGAAATGTGGTATTTTTAAACTGCAGTATCAGCCAGCCAACTAAATGTATCAGACACCTTCGAGCAATGCACTTAAATGAAAGAATATTCATAAAGGATTTGGAAAGACATCTCAATTCACTGACCTAAATATTACAAAGCACATCACCAGACTGTCTTCTACATGCAACTGTGCTGGAAATTTTCAATTATTTCTTATCTTATAATTAAACTACTGGCTTAATACTTTGTATTTCTATGGTACCTTTCACCCAGGGAGCTTAACGTGCTTTACAAACATTATCAGCTTTTACAGTTAGCTGGCTTTTGTGATGAGACACTGTCTTGCAAACTTCCAGTTTGAAGTTTTAATTACATACAAGCAAAAAAGGATCTCAAGTCACATCAGGTAACAAAGTTCATCCAAATAAACTGAGTTACTGTGAATTCAAGAATAAGATAGTCAACTCAGAAAAGCAAGAAGGAGGAGCACACCACAAAATATACCTTCTTTGGATATTTTGCCGCATCACTGTTGCCATTTTTGAGGAGTGATGGATTTGATGAATGAGCTATTACATGGATTAGAAATTGTTTGGATGGTCACATCCAGAAGATACTGGTCAATGACTCAGAGTTCCGATGGACACCAGTGACAAGTGATGTCCCTGAGGGGTCCATAGTGGGACCAGTGTTATTTAATATCTTCATTAATAACAGAGACAAAGAGATTGAGTGCACCTTCAGCAAATTTGCAGATGACATCAAGCAGAGTGGTACAGCTGACCCACTCGAAGGACTAGATGCCATCCAGAGGCACCTGGACAAGCTTGAGAAGCGGTCCTGTTGGAAGTTCATGAGGTTTAATACAACCATGCGGGTCAGGACAACCCCTGGTATCAATACAGATTGAGGGCAGCCCTGCCTGAAGGACTTGGAATTGCTGGTGGATGAGAGGGTGGACATGAGCTGACAATGTACACTCACACGCTCAATGCCAACAATGTGCTGGCAATGCACACTCAGAAAGCTAATTGTATCCTGGGCTTCATCCAAAGTAGAGTGGCCAGAAGGTCCAGGGAGGTCATTCTGTCCCTCTACTCCACTCTGGAGAGACCCCACTTGGAGTGTGGCATCCAGCTCTGGGGTCCCCAGCAAAGGGAAGACATAGAAGTTGTGGATGCCCCATTCCTAGAAGTGTTTAAGAGCAGGTTGGATGAGGCTCTGAGCAACCTGGTGTAGTGGAAGAAGTCCATGGCAGGGGAGTTAGATCATCTTCAAGGCCCCTTCCAACCTGAGCCATTCTACAATTCTATGACTTCAATTTTACACAACCAATACTCTTTAGTAGGTATGTTGATTCAGCTTTTTAAGGTTTAAAACTGTTAAAAGCCATGTGCTGCAAGATGTAAATCAACACGACTTCTGAAACTGCTTAGAATGTTAGAAATCTTGCCACACCATAGCAAAACACAAAAGTCTTTAAAGTTCATCTAAAACAACTTGCAGGAATAAGTACCACTGCCACTGCTGGTGCTCAGGCCACAAAGAACAGAAGTGTAGAATTCAAAGTTCAGCATGTTGCACTATCAAGAAAATAAAATATTTAAACAAACACTTTAAAGTAATGAATAATGTATACGTACAACTCACTGCTGCAGAACGAAGAATCCTTACAGAACAAAATGAAAATATTTTATAAAATTACAAATTAAAAAAACCCCCAGAGAACGAATGCTGAAATACTGAGCATGGACTCTTCTAAGATGGTACAACCTCAGTGTTCACATGGGGGATGCAGTTTATCTCACCTGAGTCCCGATTACAAGGGAAAAAAATCTTTAGTGCCCAGTAGGACACATATTCTACAGACGCTATATACTTTTACTGAAAAACTATCTAAGCAATGATTTACAGAATTTCCAATATTTTATCAGGACCATGTATTATCTTTCCACTTGCAAAGCACAGCACTTCATTCTGTGGTATATTCAATATTAGCGGATTCAAGAGAAAAGAAAAATTACAGCTAATAATACCTTTTTAAAACCTTTCAGAATATTCTAAAACAACTTTTCTGAAGACAAAAGCTGAAGTATTTTAAATCTCAGATTTACACTCTTTCAAGTATAGCCAAATACTGCATCTCTGCAGAAAACAAATATTACCTCTCTTTCCTAAGATAAAAAATTATAGTCTCTTGCCATTTAAGATCACAAAGCCACAATCTGTGGGGGAAAACATTTCACTTTCAGACTGATATTACAAAGGCACTACAAAATAATGAAAACATAGAGAGACAGAAAAAAACAAACAGCATTCAAAGCTGCATGACAAATAAGCATACTAGTCCACCATTTGGTATGTGATTTTTTAAGTCAATATACAGATCTCTTTCTGCCTCTCTTTCCTCCCTTCCCATCTCCATCTCACTGTCATTAAATTTCATCATAGCACTTCCCCTGAAAGCATGTGCACAACGATATTGAAGGGATGGTAGTCCCTTTTTTGGATACATCCACAGCACTAAAGCTACCGATCTAGAAGGCTATCAAGCCCCAGCACAATCCAGCATGACTGACTCCCTCCATTTACAAGACCTTAACCAAAGGAATAGTATCTACTCATATCAACAAAACAGTTCATTTTTTTGCAATCCATTTATTTGAAGAATCAGTCTGTTTCAACAATGCTGAGATCACTATTAAGGCTTTGAATGACAGCAGGTAACAAAAATTGGGTATCAAGTGCTCAGAAAACCCTTATAATCTAACATGACCCAATTATCGTGTATGTATGCTGAACTCATTCAACGGGAAATACATTGGAAAATACAGGTATGAAGGCAGGTAAGAGTAATGCTAGCTTCCACCAGGTCCTACAAAGTAGTCCCACCTGGCATAAGGGAACCAAAAAAAAGACAGCAGATTTGGCAGAGACTGTTAGGGGAAACAGAAAAAGAACAACCGTGACGGCAAACTCCAGCCTTCTAATTTTGACATGCTTTGTCCCTATGGCTAAAGATTACACCACACTTTACAAGACTAAAGCAAATCAAAGCAAGTTATATCACATCACCATGCTCACTCCCGACTACAGTTTCTTAGAGAGGGCAACGCACACACGCTGCGCCGCACAGGGCTGCCAGGTGGGCAGAGCCCAGGCAAAGGACCCAGCCTCACACCCTCTGGCTCTGCCTCAGGAAAGCTCGAAAAGCTTCAAGTAGTTTACATTAAAACCCTTAAATTGCACTGCTACAAGTGATGAGGTTATATGTGGCCTGGAGCAATCATTTAAAAAGAAAAAAAATTCCCTTTCAGGTCAAGTGGAAATATAAGATTTGTTAAGCCAGAGTAAAATCAGTTATGGCCTGGAGATGAAACTTCCCTTCTGTCTGAATAAAACTGACATTTCAATAAACAAAAGCTAATTAATTTAGGACAGCAATTCTTTTAATTCTTTTAGCAGTATCTTAAAGCAGTGAATACAAATTTAAGTATTTATGATGTTCTGAAGTCTCAGAAGAGAGTGGCAGCTGAACAATTCAGGACACTAAAAATAATGCAAAGCGCTAGGCCTTGGTGTGTACAGTGTTCAGATTGCTAAACCTCCACTCATTTGCCAAATGCAATTTGCATCTAGATATTTCCTCTTTTTCAGCTAAGTGATTCATACTGTTGCTTGTTTCCTTAAATTCTTACTGCTGGAAGGATCAGTTCAATTTTAGTTCAGATGATCATCTGCTACTCGTGAATTATACCAATAGCTTGCAGTATGTTTAAAAACATAAATCACCATACGCATTTTATACGCACACATACAAGAGACAAGGAGAGTGAAAGAATACATTAGAAAGACAATAATGTATTGTAACATTTACCAGTCATTTGCCAAAATCAATTCCTGATGAGTGGACTAATTTCCCCAGAGACAAATCATATTGTATTCTGCGTGGCTGCAGGCTTACTGCCCTAAGAACAAAGCACAGCTCCTCCACCAAGCCTGGAGATGTGAAACATCACAAGATCTAAGCTGGCCCATAACAAGTGTTCGTGTTTGGTGAACGGGGTTTGCACTGCCATAGTTAATTCTATGCAAAGTATCTCTTAAAGGAGTTGCATGAAATTTAGTATTGCATTGCCTTTTACATTCCATTAACAGCTTGAACTTTAGAGATAAGGGGTATTCTGATTTTATTTTTTTAAATAATGGAGTCACATGAAAGTCTGGGCTTACAATTAAGTCATGTTCTACCATGTCGAATACTCAGGCTTAATTCTCTGCCCTCCTGTGGGCTCCCACTCTGAAGTTACACAGTGTTAAGTCACCTTTAGCTTCAATAACTTTTAAAAACGGTAGAATAGACCTTCTTCCCTACTCTGAAGTGTTATGTAGAGCCAGTTCATAAGCAGAGGCTCTTGTATGTGTGCACACAAAGAGTGGAATAGCTGCCATGCTAGTATGCGTTTTTCACTAAATACATAGAGACAGACCATCCAGACCATTCACTCTTGTATTTGCAGTCTCCACACTATCAACAGAAACAGCTGCCCAGTTCCATGAAGTCACTTACGAGGAGAGCCTGTAGGAAATCTAGTTCTGCAAAACATCTTGGCTTAAAAAATGCTATTTTATTCATAAATCCTCCTTTATCGCTATTCACAACAACAAATTTCCAACCTTCTGTGTTTTAGAACAGAACTTCAGAGGAACTGCAGATAAGAACTTGATATTTGAAAGATGATTAAGCTGAGGCAGACAAGTTTGATCACAAAGAAAAAAATTCAGTGCTCCATAATGCAAGAAAGAAATCTTACTGCTTATGAAATCAAGAAATGGCAATTCTGAGAGATTGGTGACCAGAGGTAGATGAGTCTGAGTCTGAACACTTCCACTTGCTATATACAGCACTTGCAACACCAGGGCATGCTATTCCTTTTCAGCCTGACACATGCTCCAACTTCAGTAACCAAACTAGAGGGCCTACAAATTTTATGTTGGCAAAACAAAACGAGAGGTACTCAGTTGCCCTAGCAGAACTAGTATACCAAGTTTAATCAGTAATTATTTCCAAAGCCCCAGGCAGAATTTTATAGAATCCCTATACCAGAACATGTTAATATCCCAGCTCAGTTCTGGCAAAAAGCATGCATTTCCCACCCCATCTCTAATGAAAAAAACTCCAGACAGGAACAGATCACTAGTAGCCTGGGGTTAGGAAAAAAGAAAAATCTCCTATATGGATGTTTATTTGTCCAAAGGACTTTAACCCGGCCAAGCCTTTGCTGCCAGCCACTGCAGCAGCACATCAGCCCATGAGGTGATTCATTGCCCTACTGCAGTTCACACAGCAGAATTTGCAGGACTTCAGAAAGGAGTGACTAGACTCCACAGATACACTACAGAAACACAAAAACCTTGACAAAAAATATTCTTACAACCTGAAGAAAATCAAGTCAAATGACTAGAGATATGGATCTGATATGGAATGATCAAGAGAGGTATACTAATTATAGATTCAATTGAAAAAACAATTCTGCAAAAAAATCAGGAAAAATATCAGAATTGTGTATGCTCATAAAGGAGAAAATAATGCAAATTTACTATGGTTAAGGCAAATAGGGAAGAGTACACAAATTCTTTATTTGTATGGCTATTGTGCTTACTATAACAATTTTCTAAAAGAAGAAAGCAACACTTTCTCATAATTAGCGTACTACGCCTGTAGGTTTTGTTCCTAACAAGGGAAAATATTACTTTTGCAAAAAATACATACATACATATTTAACCAACATTCAAAATAAAGTTTACCAAATAGAGAATCTCGATTTGTCCAAAAGCCAGAGTGAAGCATTTTGTAATATTCTCACGAGATGCATTTCCTGCAAATAGAAAATAATGCAGATAGAACAAGATACTGAGTTCTGCTGGATTCTGGGGGGAAGTCTTTAAGACATGAAAAGTGAGGGAAGCACTGAATTTAGACAGAAAAGCCAGAAAAGCTGAATATATTTTATCTGTCTTACAGAGGTGCTCAGGAACTCTTTACACTGAAGGATGACAGGATTAATTGAGAAAATTACCTGGGCTGGAAAAATTATTATGACTGACAGAATGAAACTGTTGAGTACATAAATTCTGACAATATAAGGTATTAGATTATGAAACAACTTTCAAAAGAAAATGATAGAAGCATCATTGTCAATTATAAGCCTAATACTATACCAGACAAAACCTGAAAAAAATTCAACTAGTTTGTTTGCTAGACAGAAATAGTACCTAATTTACTCTTGCAAAGATAATTTTTAAAAATCAGAGAAGATGGGTGGTGTTCTGCTGTTAGAGGCTTTGCAGATCTGCATTAAGCTCTATGCTACTCAGAATATTCTCAACAAAAGCAGTGAAAAGAACAAATATTAAGGTGCAAGATTTGTTGAGGATATTTAAATTAGCCAGGAAATATGGGTTGGTTGCAAAAAAAAAGTTTAAAAGTTACATTAACAAAGGACGACGTACTTAGAAAAAAGTTAATCTCTGTGTCACAAAGTAACGGTCTCTGATCTGACTACACTTGGAAGTATAATTCTGGGATTATAACTTATTTCACCTACATAAATAGTACACTATCTAAAGACAATCCCAACAAACATGGAAGAGCAGATATACAGCAGCAGGGAAGACCCCAAAGCTGGGGTAACACCCCGTCTGTCCCAGCAGAACTTCAGCCACAGTGTCGAAGGAGAGTTTCTGCCTTGGGGTGTGCAACGCGTGGCTGTACGAAAGGGAAGGGCGTTTTGGGGTTGCATGGGTGTGAGTGCTAGCAAAGACCAAGCTGGAGAGAAGTGGTCTGGGAGCAAGAGGCTTAGAGTAGGTGTTTGAGGGCCAGTTGTGAGCTTGAGAGCACCAAAAAAAGAGCGTTAGCTGTGGGACATTGCCGTCCAGGTGCCAGCAATGGGAGAGACCGAGACAGCTACAGGGCAGATCAAGCATCTGAGCTCAGCCACTGGAAGGATCCTCCATAGACATGCTATCATCCTGCTCAGAGAGAACCATCTGAGTGCTCTACCTGTCTGCTGTATCTCTACTGCCCGTATACATACACAGTGCACATTCAGGCCTGCTGGGGATACTTTTTAGCCTCACTACTGATTGACCCTCGGGCATGGAGCAACAGCTCCCTTGCCTCTCTGTTGGACCCAGCATGGCATATTTTCCTCCAACACAAAGCCCAAGCTTTCAGACAACCATCAGCTAAATGCTTAGCAGCCACAACAAACCAACAGGTTATCCAAAGCTATGCAGAGGAGGGAACAAAGTAGAGACAAGCTTACAACTGCCACTAAATCCACTGTTGGCCTGCACCTTGAGTGCTGCTTACAGCTCTGCTTCTCTCTCCAAAATAACCAACGTTGTTGAACAGCTTAAACCCTGCTGCCTGAAAAGGGGATGAAGTAGCCAGGATATAATGACGGCTGAAAAAACTCACAGGTGGAACAGCCTGGATAGAGAGTTTTACTTCCTGCAGGTAGGGAGCAAATGGTAGAGTGCTGACAATGAGCAAATGGAGGTAGTCTTTGTACAACTTGAATTTGAGATATGGGACTCTGTCACATGATATTGTGGATACTAAGTCTACAGCCTTAAGGAGAGATCCAATAGATTGCTGGAAGAGAAATGCAGTAATGGTTAATATGGCTAATAAGCACACAAAGATTAACCCTACCTCAGGAGACTATCCTGAGTTATATAGCACCGAAGGGTGAGAGAAGACACATGGTGGGGTCTTTACTTTGTTGCTGTAATCTTCTTCTAATTTTGTTTCACTTTTGGCCAGAAAGGATATGAGGTTAGATGGACTTTGGGTCTGACTCAGTATGAGTAATTCCTACATTCTGTTCTTATTTTGATTTTTTAAAAAATTAAAAATAGTAATGACACAGAGGACATCTCCACAAAGTGCTGATACTTTTCTTATAATGTAGACAGATCAGTCTAAAGCTTCCTCCCCTTCCTCAGTCTGAAGTTCCTTTCCTTGCCTGGATCACTTTACAAATCAAGGTTAGAGAAAGAAACAACACAATAACCGCCACAACAAGGAAAACAAACAACCTTCTCTGGGGAAATGGAAAGAGGCAGCTGGTGAAATGAGAAATGGGAAAACACTGCCAGTTTAGATAGATATGCTATTGACAGAAGAGCAGCATACTGCAGCCACAGCACCCCTTGCCTTGCTACACATATACAGCTGATAAGAAAGAAGGAAGGTCAAAGCACAAACACACGGGAATCCTCCCAGGACCTCCATTTACATAGCATAGGGTTCAGCTCCTGTAGACCTTTAATAGCAATCCCATGTGCAAAAGCCTAGATTTTTCCAGTGAGGGATTTGCAATCTCAGTGCTTTAGTCCCTGCAGTACAGATTCTACAGGACAACAAAAGGTAACTCTATAAACTTCTGAATGAATATCAGCTGACTCTTAACAGTGAAAACAAAAATCACAATTCATTAATTCCACCAAAACACTTGCCTTGTCTGAGGTACCTCCTGTGTGACAGAGGAGATCCAGTCCTACCTCCTCATACCCATACCATGGAATATATAGCCCTTCTCCACACAACATATCCATCTAAGACAAGCACAGTGACACAAACTGCATCGGTTCCAAGAAATACTTAAAATTACGCACCATTATGTCAACTAGCAAAGCAGAGAAGGGAGAGATGGGTTTCATTCTACTGATTTTTAAGTAGTTCTCAGTTTAGGCAAAAAGCAGAGTACAAACTGAAAACAATTATCTAAAATGTTACAATTACACAGAGCCACCTCAGGCAAAGCTTTCGGAAACAGCAGAGACGATTTTCCCACACTGGAGACAGCAACGCAGTCAGCAGTCACGGTGACACCACCTCGTTACTGTTGTTTAAAAGGACAGAAATCAGCAACTTTAAACTCAATTTCAGTGAAGTCAGGCAATTCAAATGCCTGCAAGTAAGTAAGCAGCAAAGGAAAGGAGACAAAAAAGTATTTGAAACAGCAAACGTGCACTCACAAAACTCTACCAAGTAGTATATCAAAGTGTAAATCTACTGATTGACTGACAACAGCTTTCAATGAACAGACATTCTGTCTGGTCAAGTAAGAGCTCTAGTGCACAAGAGGACAATAAACCTACATACGAAACCTGAACATACGCAATCCATTCCTACTTCCAAAAATTAAAGGCAAAATTACATTAAAACACGGATGTTTTTCATAAAATTTTGACTCATTCAGATTTATTTATTTTTTAAGAAAGCAGAAAAAAATGCTCTGCTGAAAAATGCTCCCATTGAAGAAAAGTTCTGTGATATGCACCAAAGCTCATCATGCTTGGGGTCTGATGGATAACTGGGAGAAATTAATCTCTGTAAGAGGCCCAGATCTTCCAGAGCTTCATACAAGTGGGATTCTTAGTAAGAATCAAGGTACAAACCTTGAGTTTATTTCTGGGAGAAATCATCTTCCAAAGTTCTCCCATGCAAACACAGGGAAACATAATTGCTATGCATCACAAGGAGACATTCAAGCTGGGGTAAACAGTAACTCTCCTGCAATGACAGACAGGCCTTTAGCATGATGGAGAGGCTCAAAAGGATCCTATCATTGCTCCTGGTTTGGACATTCTCTTCATCCAAACATGCACTTTATTCACAGGTGGTTAGTAACAGCAGGTCTGCTGTAAAAGCAGGTGGTGGCAGACCATGAAGTATTTGTTTACTTCATCCAAACTAGCAGTGAAGACATCATTGCTTTTCAATATATTTGTGGGGAGGAGTGGGGAAAAAGACCATGTATTACCACAAGGTAGAACATAGGAAGCCCTGGAAATGCAACTAGTTAGCACTGAGATTCAACTAATAAACCCCACTGAAAGCACTTGGCACAGTGTGTCATTTCTTTAAGACATGGCATGTTCACGTCATCCTAAAATGCAAACGCAGCTTGCTGAATCGGAATTTCCAATTCAATTTTGTTTCCAGCTAAAAGAAAAAAAAAAAAAAAAAGCTGGTAAGCAGCAGGGGTTTGCCAATAATTTCTATATGCACTTAGACACATTTCTGGGTGCGTGGGTTTAATTAAATACATTGGAAATTAAAAACATACAGACACAAAATGACTAAGTATTAACCAGAGTGGGATATGTACCCATGGTGTTAAAACATTAGAACATTCCACTTTCAGTCTCTAGCATTAAGCATGATGATAGAGACAGCTATAAATGGTAAGTATTTGATTTCAGAATAAGTAAAAACAAATCTTATCAATGTGTAGCACTAGCTAGTGTTTTAGTAAGACCTTACTCTCAGATGGGACTCTTGATGAATCCTATGTGCAAAGGAGAATGGCATCGCTTCTTCCATGTATCACTCACATTTCCTCTTTCCAAGAAAGAGGAGAGATATATTGCACTTTCAAATCAAACACAAAGAATGCAACACAACATGATTTATGTGGCCACATCTAAAAGAAATCCAGCTTACCCAACCAGTATACATATTAATATACAAAGTAATTGTTTATTAGTTAGACATGTTTCTGCCCCTCATTTCCACAAAATATTCTGTATGAATTTTTGCCACAATGCTAGCAGTTGAAGCCAGTCAAATAGAAACATGACTGGAAATAAACCCACTCTAGCACAGTAGTTTGAGATCAGTATTATTCTATCAGTGACATATGGATTATCATTATTTGATTAAAATGGAAGCTCCCAGAAGAGCAACTTTATTAGTCTTTCCCTTACTGGAAGGGAAAAACTAAAATACAGGGAAGAATTTGTCACATTTACTGTCAAGTTTTACCGTGAATAGTACAACAGAAATTATGGAAATTAAAGCTGGTTAAAACAATGAATTTCATTAAAGACATTTTTCTTGAAAGAAAGGAGAAGAATCAAAAATAGGAATTTTTGAAACAGATCCTAGTAGGTGTGACCAGCTACACTGTCAGTGCAGGGCAGTGAATGCAGGCCCAGCAGAAACACAGGTAAGAGGACTTGGCAGAGAATGATACAAGAAAGTCTGCCTAAAGGAGAGAATCTGCCATTATGCCACTACAAAAATGAAATTTAATACAGCCAAGCGCGCTCTGTAAAGTTGCACAAGATAAACAGTTGGCTGCTAGTCCAAGAACACAGCAATCCTGCTGCAGTCTATAAATGCAAACTGAAGTCTAGCTGAGTTTGCAGCTTGTGTAGTCTTAAACTACCAGTAGTAAGCAAGGATAGCTGCCAAAGCTAAAGCCAGCAGCCAACCCTTATAAAAATAGTATGTGTATAAGTTTAAATCAGCTGTGTTCCTGGGCAGAGCCCTCCCCCAGGATTGTAAGAGTGCTTAATATCTGCAGGTAGAAGAAAGCACCTAAAAATACTTGAAGAAAATTTCAGACAGACAAGGTCTATGATGCTTGCTATGTAAGCAAATAATATATGCTAAAATTGCTTAAAAAACATTAGAAAATTAAGACAATCTGTTCTGAGACCTTAACTCACTATATCTGTTAATCTAAAAACTTATTAAACACAGCATGTACCTGATGTCACTCAGTTCATGTTTTTCTAAAAGCTTGATTTTTTAAAATATTTGTAACTATATATGTCAGAAATGCTAAAACGAGGTTTTTTTACAGCAGCATGACCTTTTTATATTTTTATTATTGTTGCTCTATAATTTAAAGTTACAGTTTTTCCAAAATCAGGTAGCTGTAGTACAATGTTCTTCCCTTCCCCAATCTTTGAATGCTAGTTTTGAAAGAAATGTATTCATCAAATAATGTTTTGTCAAAAATAAAGCAATAAACAAGCAAAACAAATGGGCCACTGCGTACGGAGTTTAGAATCCAAAACATTACTTTAGCAATCAAGTTTTTCTGAAGATTCATAGACACTGTGCAATTTGTCCTCCATGAGGTCAGACTGCCTAAACATCCTGCATCACTACAGTACATGTAAAAGGCAACTTGGGAAGTTATGTTTTGTAATATTATAAAACACTTTCAAATAATAGGTAGGAAGAAAAAGACTACAGAAAAACAAAATAAATGTTTTCATTATCCCAAGTTACCAAGCTCTTCTTTGCTTATATTTCCCTGTAGACCCTTGAGTTTCTAGAGGGCACAATTACTTCCCAAAAAAGCACTCTGAAATAAATGCATCAGGTCAATGTATACTAGTTTTGAGTGTAATTCATACTAAATATTGTCAAGCACACTACTAGAACCTAAGCAATAAGCATCCTGCAAGTTCTATTAATGCTGCTGTAAAAAGAAATAACCTATTTGCTCACTTATTTTCTGAGAAATTACATACCAATTCTATCTCAGCTTTCCCTCTGGGAACCAGGACTGATGCCATAAGTATCAGTCCTCAGGTAGCAGGAGAAGCCAATCCACTCTTAGACGGAGACTAAAACCTTTACAATTTTAATATTTATATGTATTTATTCTAGTTGATATCAGTGCCAATGACTGACACAACTTTTATGTGCCTCTTGCATTGCTGCCTTTTGACCGGTGAGCTGAAATTTCTCACTATATGTTCAGGCTTAAATTCCTTTTATTTTTATTTCTAGTAGACATTCTGAGAGAAAATGAACCCTTCATATATAATATCGAATTTCAGGCAATATTTTCTTTCAAAAATTTTAGATGTTCCCTTTTCAGCTCAGGGCACTTCAAGCCCAGCAGAGAGGCTCTGTCCGAGAGATTGGACAGACTTTCCAGAGAGCTTAGAAACCTCATAGAATCAGAGAATGGGTAAAGTTGGAAGGGATTACACTGGGGGTCATCTGGTCCAATCTCCATGGTAGTTGTCTAGTTGTCCTAGAGCACATTGCACAGCCATGACTGATAGACCAACCTCTCTTAAGATCTTAATTTGTACACATCCATTAAAGCTCTGAGAGTTTAAAAATCAGTATTTTTGCAGAGTCCATTCATTCGAGCAAGTCTGCCCAAGGACCCACCATCCACAGACAAATCATTACAGGGAACCCAAGCCAGGAACTATAGGGAGAAAGGCAGAAAATGTCTTCATCAGCTGCTGATAATGGATCACCTAAAGGGGACATGAGGAAACCCATTCTGCCCATGAGACAAAACAGTAACAAAACAGACAGTAACAAAACCCAAACATGCAGTTTGTACCAAAGTGCTCAAGAGCATTGCAGAGGCAGAAGCTCAAAAGACTGGAGATCAACACGGAAACAAATTAAGTGAGAAAAACGAAAAAAAAAAATAGAGAACTACTTAGGACATACTCGGAGAAGGCGAAAAATGAAGAACGTGTACTTATCACACAGAGGGGGAACAACTGAAAGGGGAGCCAGTGTAAACTCTAAGCAACTAAAAGGACTGAAGGCTACAGGACTCCAGAGTGAATACTCACTCATTGGTGGATTGCAAAACAAGCCTTTATTTCCCCCCAAGAAATTCCTGCGCCTCATTTGCAAGACAGATTGACCCTGTCCTATCCAGTCTCCATCACTTTTTCCCAAAGCCTGAAGGCAGCTGCCGGCAGGGATTCCCTGCCTCTGTCAAAGCTTGAATGCAGCTGCAACTGAGGCAAAGAGAGTAGTGAACAAAACTTGCACCTAATGTTGCTGTCAGACAAGCGGAATGGAGGAGCATGTTCAAAGCGGACAAAAAATTAGCAGAAAATTTCGATTTTAAACTGTTGGCTCCTTGCTTTGCCACCAATACAATGAGGATGATCAGTTTTACCGAGCCTCACAGGAGACTAGTAAGTAGTCAGATAACATGGCAGTGAGGGCCATGGAATTAATCTGAAAGTGAGTAATTCTAAATTTGAGAAGATTATTTGAATAATGAGGCACTGGCCATATCCTGAACAGTAAGGAAACAAAATCCTGAACAATAAGGGAAAAAAAAGATATTAAGTACTCAGAAAGTAATCACTATTCATCTTTGCACTGAATATATACCCCCCACAAATCTACAGTAATTAATAACACATACGCTCCGTGCAGTCTGACTACTGCCTTTTTCTAAGACAAGTTTGACCTTACTCCCTTTGTAAAATTTTCCATGCACAATATATATAACACAATTGCCGGAATTTACCCCTTGTTTCTAAAGAGCAGCTAAAATTAAAAACAATTTCAAGAAAAAAAGACAAAAATTGAAACAGGAAAGACATCTCCCTTCCAGACACCTGTGATAAAAGGCTTGATTCTGCCTTTGTAAAGGCAGAAAGTACAACTGACACAGTATGATAGCAGCTGTAGAATATAATAGAATCAGTTGTATCAGCAGCAGCAGCAGCACAGTTTGTTTCCCCACTGATCAAACACCCCTCCTCAAATCCCACACATTCCTCTCTGCCCCTTTTCCCACTACAGACATCCTTCTACCCTGTCACACTTGAAGCTCCTTCCCACATCCCTTTTAACATCCCTACCAGGGCAAGCTACTGCATATTGTGACCAGCTCAGAGCTACATACATGCTGAATGCTACCTCATACATGCCAGGTGTCAGTCCATCAAATAAAACACATAATTTTAATGACTACCTTAAAAATGTATAAATTGGTACATCTCTGCTCTTCTCAGACACAACTATTTATGAAATTTGATGATGTTTCTCTATGAGATTTCCACTTCTCTCCCTAAGCATGGCTGAAGGTTTTTAGTATTTTCAACCCCTTGTGTTGGTACGAGTTAACTGCCAGTGGACACTGCTACTTGTTGGGACCAGCCCATGAAATCCTGTTCCGCTCTGTGGCACACCTTCTGGACAAATCCAAGAGCATATACATTAACAAAGCATCCATTTGCGAAGCCTGCTTGAACACTAGCAGTACTGTCGAGACCCAGTCATTCGGGTACTTTGTGGCTGTGGTCTTCAGGCCCAGCCCTGAAAAACCTATGCAGAATATACCAATGCCTGGAGCACAGCTGATAGCTCATCATTTCCTCTGAAAACTTCTATTTATTTGTCTGTTTTCTAGAACAAACCTCTTCCCTCATGCACTCAATACACAGCATCTTTTGCAAGCAAAGCATCTGCTTCGTTACTTTGGGGAAAAGAATATAAAATGGGTTTTCCTTCTTTAAACCTGTAAGGTTTTGCATACTGTCTGTTTTATTCAGGAGTTCCAATTTTATTTTAACTTCCCAAAGCACAGTGTAGAATATTACCAGGTTCCTTTGCAGGTCCGATGGGGAAATATTTACTAAAAGGGCTCTTTGTCAGCCCCTGCTCATTTTGTATGTCAAGAATTTTAATTACAGTTTTGGCCTGTATCAGAAAGTAGCTTTTTGCATTGGATAACTCTTTCACCTTGTAAGGGTAAAATCGAGAACATCTGAATTGGTTCATAGCAGTTTTCTAATATTGTTGGATTCATCTTCTTCCTATTCCTTACCACACAGGAAGAAAAAGCAGACAGTAGATTTTGTACCAGATGACCTCATTTTCTATGATATCCCTTCAACACAGTGAAATTCAGCTTCTGGTCACTCCACAGGAACTACTTTCTCCTGCACTTCTTCCATTATTAGTACTACCTATTATTACTGGTGCTACTTACAACATAGGACTTCTGTAGGTATCTGTTTCTTTGCCAGATCTTAACTGAAATCTGTGCTAAATAATTGCCTCTGGCTGATTGTTTCCCCTAATGTTCTTATTTCGACCAAATGGGTCAGAGTTAGAAAGATTTTATCATACTTGAAATCTTATTTTCCAGAATAGCCAGTGCCTTTTATTCAGAACATCCTCCAACTTACACACCTCAGAACAAGAATTCCAAATTTGTGTCATGGAAAATTACCCAAATTTAGCTACATTACAAAACCAATCACAAAACGAGGTATTTGGATATGTTCACTAGAAAGAATTTATCATGTTAATTTCTCAGATTTCTGATGCATGCCTAAAAGAATTAGCCCTGATCTCATTAAGCATACTGCCTTTCCAAGGCTAAAAGGACAAAACTGAACTTTACCTGTAAGAATTAGTGCCAAATATTTTACACTCAGATACAAAAGGTAGGTGTTACAACATTCTCAATACAGTGACCATAATAATCACAACAAGGAGCTTGACAGCAAACATGAAGAATATAGGACAACTGACAAAGCAGGGTAGGAGAAAATGTATCAGCCAAATATTTATGGAAACGAACCACAAGATTACAAATACAACTTGTAAAAGCTGAGATTATAGGACTAGGAGGTCTAGAACTATTCTACTAACAGACATGATGTTAGGCATGGAAAGCAGCCAATAACTTCCTGCAGAAAGATCTGGACTGCAAGCCAGATAGAGTTACTTCCTTGAGCAAGAAAGTGTGACAACTAATGTATTGGCATCATGGAAAGTTAAGAACAGGGCTATCTAATATTTAGGTGAAACAACAGAACTTGGATAAGTTCAGAACTGGTCATTTTAATGAGGCCTAGACAGCAGCTGGGAGCCAACTGCTGACTGTGCCTGTCCCCATACCGGGACACAATCCTGCTGAGTGTGTGGGAGCGTGGGTGCGCCTGGAGCATTCTGTAATTGTTTCAAGGACCATTACATAGTGATTTATGGACCAGCAGTGATTCATGAACCACAGGATGAATAACACTAGACAAAATTACCTTTACAGTCCCTTTTTAGCATTTTGTCTCTTGATTCTATGCAGCAGTTTGGTCATACAATCATTTACTGTTGTACTGGTGGGTAACAGCATCGTCAGTTATGTCCAGATAAAAAGCATTCATCTTATTTAGCTTGTCCTCACCATTACTACAGTGCAACTTGTATTATAATATATGTCTAAGGGGGTAACTCAGTAACTTCAGGTAACCCGAAGAAACAAGGATAAAAGACAACAGAAAATGGAAAAAAAAGGAAGATTAAGAGAGACAGAGAAAGAAAAAAGGAGAATACATGAGACAGACGAGAGGAAGTAGTTCAGAGACCCACTATTAGAGAGCAGGAAGGAGAAAGCAAGAAAAAAGACTCAGAATGACAAATCACATGCCCAGAATCTCAAATGGAAAAAGCTTTCCAACACCTCAAATAAATCAACAGTTGAAACTTTGGAAAGCTTTGCAGGTATTCCTTGAAATTGCTGCTCTTGATAGGCACAAACTACTACAGTAATCTGTGCCTATCAAGTTGCTAGAACAGAGCTCACTGCCCAGTACTGCCAGGCATGCTTGTTCATGCTACAAACCAGGCCAGAGACAAAGCCAACTGCAGAGTAAAATCAAAATGTAGACAAGTTACTACATTGATTTATTATTTATTTTCATAAATAATTACTCACAAAAGATCTTAAAACTTTTAATACCATGGCTGCCACAGTACTCACACCCTGCTGCTCCAGAGCAATCAGCGAAGCAGGAATGCTGCCAAAGCAGCTCAGTTCTGCCCACTGTTGAACGCACACATTCTTTGGAGCAGTTAACCTCCAATTAAAGACAACACAAAAAAGAGGCTTTGCAAAAGCCACGCACACTTCTGCTTCCACCACTCAAAACTTATGTAGATGGCCTTAGAGCATGTAACCCGATTGATTTACAGTCTTCCTCCAGAAGAAAAGCGAAGGCACATCAAATCATCTATCTCACTTCTAGAAAAAGACAACCATAAACAATACCAAGCAGATAAGTCCAACTGATAAGGTCTTTGATATGTGATCATCTTCCTAGAAGTTACCTCTCTCATCATTAATCATGCACACTTCTCAGATACGATCAGGTGGAAATTTTCATCATTACATTCTATCTAAAGCAGCATTGAACTTAAATTTCTGAGTTCAAACAGTAAAGTGCACATCTTGCCAGTAATATTAACTTTATTATTGATCCTTACAATTAGTATTAAATTTTTCCAATTACTGATTTGTCCAAACCTAAATGTTTCAAGGGGAAATAAAAAAGTAACATCAGCATACAGAATGCATTATGAAAAAATAGACATACTTGAATTCTGGTTATTCCCGTATCGAGCTGATGGATACAGGGGTTTTTGATATGCCAACACAGAGTGCCTAGTGACAGAGGGCTCCAGCTTGACATTTTGAAATGACCCGGGGTTTCAGGGCTTCTCTATTCCCAGCTGCAGAGCTTAGAAACCTTCAGCTCAAGTTGTGAAACAAGTTGGAAGCTATTGCAGCTAAACAGCAAGGAATCTGGAACTGAGAGCCCTCAGTCTCAGCCAGAGGGTTCAGGCTTTCCAAGCTCTCCTATACATGGGCAGAAACACTTCCCTCTTTTCCTACTTACCTCTTAAATAGTCAACAGATTTGTGATACATTCATCACACAGAGAGCAAAATCAACTATTTAATTCAAACAAGAAAAATCTTAAGTAAGCAAAGTAAGGTCCACACATATGCAGACATTCACAACTCAGTAGGGGCAAAGAAAGAAAAAAAAACCCCGTGTTTAATCTTATCAGTGCTTTAACTAAGTTCAAAGAACTGTTCATGGACAAGTTCTGATTTTTTCTTAACTCCAAGACTCCAGTAAGTTTTTTCAGCAGTTCATATGAACCAGGAAGGACTAGAAATGTGTTTAAACTAAGAAAATAGGATCTTTGAAAAAAGAAAAAAAAGAGAAACATTGAAGATCAATATGAGAGCAGTATGAATGATGAAATTAGTAATTCTTGCATAATAGTAAACACTTCAAAGGATATTGAAGAGAAAAGCAGACTATGAGTCACATGAAGGTATCTGGGGAAAACAAACAGAAGGGTAACATAACAGTAGAGGACCAACGGTCAATCCAGTAAGAAGCAAATTCAAATTTCAAGACAATAATACATTTTTTACCAATGTCCCCAAAAGGGGATTCACTGCTAAGGAGTTTATTGCCTAGAAGCAGGAAGCACCAGATACAGTCACAGACAAAGCAGATGAGCAGACCTCTGCCCCAATGATCACAGGAAACAGAGTGTTTCTGTTAGAACATAATTTTCTCACCCATTTTCTCTCTATAAAAACAAAAATCACTCAGTTGAAAAAAACTGAATTGCAGTAGTTGAAGATTGTTAAAGGAAACAAACAATGAAGTGTTATGAAGCCATACAAAAATACCAATAATATGAAGACATCCAGGCTAGCATTGGAAATGAAAATCAAAAACATTAGCTAAACCAGGGACTTAGGCAAGATTATTAGGTAACTTGAAAACAATTTCTTCTTGTTTTTCCTTTTTTTTCCATAAATAGCTCATTTTAATGTAAATAGAAATAGTAAAATATAGAAACAGATTTTGCTTATGTTTATTAAGCACTTCACCACAAAAGAAATTACGACATTTACAGAAAGGAGACATAATTAAAACAGTTTCAAACAATTTCACCCCGTGATTTTTTGCTTATTCCTTAGTTTGAATAGCCTAATCTGACTTCTAATGAAGAAAAATTAGAAATCCTTTTTCGAATAAATCATGTTCTGAATCTCAAATTATGCTTACACAGTCTATACTGGATGCAAAGGAGATGAAGGAATCACTAGACCTTTAAATTGTTCTCTAATAGAAGCAACATTTTGTATTTCCTTGAATAGGCAAGTATTAGCTCACATCTTTGAAAACCATGGCACAACACCTATTTACTGTGTAACATTTGGTGATTTCTACTTTTTTGTTCTTTTTTGGTGGGTTTTTTTTAATAAAACATCTTATGAAGAAGCATTAATCAATCTCGCATTCTCACCACTGCCGATTTAACCAGGTTTCCACAGCAATACATTCTATGTGTTTGCCTATAGGTGTTTTTCACTGAGCCTGTACCTTAAAGATTCAAATTCTTCCCATAACTGCCCTAATTTATTGCAGCCTTGGAATACCACAAATGAGATCAAGTAAATAGAACTGAATTCCAAACTCAATTTCAGAAAGAAGCAGAACATGATGCTGATAGCTCAATACAGAACCCAATGTAAAAACTACTGTTCTTTACTACACCAGATGATGTTCACAGCTTAAGGGAAGCTTAAGGTGTCATGGGGAAGTGAACAGTACCTGCTGAGGTCAGACAGAAAACAAATGACAGTTGGTGTGTTACACATTATGGGGGAAGTAGCTGAGGTATTTGTGTCCATTACCATCAAAAAGACAAGCCCAGAAGCTCAGTAAAGCAGAAGCAAAACCTAAAGGTGTCTGAAACCCACCTCTGAAACGATCTCCAGTGTAGTCCGCCCTTCCAGGAGAAGGGTGAAGATTAATAGCTAAATCAGTCTCTTACAGATGAATTTAGAATCAGAATCATTTAGGTTGGAAAAGACTCTTAAGACCATCAAGTCCAACCATAAACCAAGCACTGCCAAGTCCCACTTGGTACAATTCTTCTGTACATGCTTATGCACCTTGGTGTTCACATCTTAGTACCGGCAGAGTAAATTTTTTTCCAAGATGAAATGCAAATCCTTGGCTTTACATCCAAAGGAAAAAATTGTCTCCTCTCTTCTGTGCAACTGGGCTCTTAGATTAATCAGCTTCAAACTCTGCAATGACAAATCAAACTTGCTCCTGAAAGATCAAATAAGCAAAAGTACTTTTATTTTTGTCTACCTCTTAGGCAGCACCTCAGTTCAAGGGGAAAGATGACATTTTCATTAAGAAAATAATTCCCCCTTCTCCTCAATTAAACATTTATGTTCAAAAGATGTTCCTTGACGACTTTCTCAGGGAAATCTTCAATAAACATTTTGGAGATACACCAGTAGAACAGGAAACAAGCACACACAAATAAATATTCATATGGTTTAATGACTTATGCACCAATGTTCTTTACCATATCAATACTGAAGTCTGTTTAAAAATATTCAAGTACAGTCTATTAACAGAGAGTTTATTTATTTTTTTAACTGACTGGAAAGATATAGAACACTAGAAGAGTTTTATGGCAGTCATACTGGAGAATAATATTGGCTTTATTCAGGTTTTTTATTACTATTCAGCTTACTCCATGGATGATCTAGCTGACATTGGATTCCTGCTTTTAAGGATGAACAGGGGGACTTGCAATCCTTCCTATGTACTGTACTCTCACAAGTAGGCATAGTTCATTCCCTGGAAAAAAAAATGCTTCTTTCTTCCGGTTGTACTTTCTAACCAACTATTAAAGGGAAATCTTGTACAATTCTTACACACAGGAAAGACTACAGACTACAGCGTCCCACTGATTGAAGGACAAGACACAAGTTCAAATGACAAAGCAGACGTCCATTGTGATCTTACATTAAACACACCTCCGTCCCAATTTTTTTTTAAAAATACCTACCTCGTTTAAAGAAGAAAGGCTTAAGGTTTATAAACCACTGCTGAAGATGAAACAAGCCAACAAAGTTCTCTACTCTGATGGACAAAGCAGAAAAATATTAAGACTTGTCTGAGAGCATTTATAACTTCCTTTGGAAATACTGATTTTCTTTTCTTTCTTAGATTTCAGTAACAACTCCCAGATGACAATGCATTTTCAAACTAAAGACATCACAAAAATAAAAAGACTGGAATATAAAATCAAAGTAGTAAGGATTATCCAAAAGTATATGTATTTTAAACTGCCTGGGAATTAAGGTATGAGGCAGAAAAATAGCACTGCTATTTTTCCTCCAAACACATTTTAATGCAACTCACACCAGCAGCCCCAGAGCGTTAAATCCCACTTTTTCAACAGGTGATCTCATTCCATCAAATGCTATATTCCAATTTTTAAAAAACTAAGCCAAATACATAACCATTCCAAATGACAACAGCACAAGTATTCTACTTTCAAAAAATTCAACAGAAAATTCTTACTGATTTCAATGAAGTTGCTACCCTAGTGGCGGCTTCTGCCTCCAGCACTAATACAGTCAAATATGCAGAGGGGAAAACCTTTTGGTTTTTAGGATCCACATGCACAATAAATTTATTAAAAAAAAAATTCCAAAACAAAAGAAACAACCCTTTCAGTGTTTCCACTCTGACAAAGATTTTTTTCCTCCACCATGATATATAATAGCCTCTTTCTGATAATGGATCACGCAACTCTGAAAACACAGCAGAACCTCAGACCCGTTTGGGTAAATGGTATGTGTCACTTCTGGTGATAAAAATGCCAGCTCTAAGTACACATTTTTTGCACATTACATTCACTCACAACACAACATTTTTCAGCGAGAGGAAAAGATGTTTTTCCACCAGAAAAAAAAACCACAAAACATCCTGCAGTAAAACATATCTAACTTCTCTTCCAACAAACAATATGAGGAAAAAGCAAAGAAATACCATCAAAGAAAAATACATTTTTCGTGTTCTCGGGGGGAAAAAACTCCAGTTTCTTAATAAAAAGAGAGGGAGAAAATTTATGATATTTTAAATCCCTTTTGCTGGCTTTCACTTTCCCCCACAAAACAGGTAATGGCACATATCACAAAAATGATTTTTAATAATAAACTGTTTCCTTTTAGAATTACCCTTTGATCCACTTAAGCACATACATTATAAGACTAAATTTGAGCACACTGACTTCAAAAGGATTTTTCATTCTCAAGTTTCTGCACCAAAAGGAATGTGGCCAGCAGGTTATGGGAAGTGATTCTCCCTCTCTGCTCTTAGGAGATCCCACCTGTAGTACTGTACACAGTTCTGGTGCCCTCAACTTAAGGACAGGGAACTGTTCAGCAAGTCCAGAGAAGAGCCATGAAGTTGATTATGGGACTAGTGCCCCTCTCCTACAAAGGCTGAGAGAGGCTGGGCTGTTCAGCCTCAAGAGAAGTAACCTCACAGTAAACTTCCTTAGGGGACCTACAAGGAATCCAGAGAGGGACTCTTCATCAGCAACTGCAAGGATACGACAAGGGGGACTGGCTTCAAACAGAGACAGTAGGTTTAGATTAGGTGTTAGGAAGAAATTCTTTACTGTGAGTGTGTTGAGACACTGGAACAGGTTGCCCAGAGAAGCTGCAGATGCCTCATCCCTGGAAGTGTGCAAGGCCAGGTCGGATGGGGCTCTGAGCAACCTGGGTTGTGTGGAAGGGATCCCTGGCCATGGCAGGGGGGTTGAAACAAGATGACCTTCAAGGTCCCTTCCAACCCCAATCATTCTATAATGCTACCTGTACACGTAAGCAGCAAAGGTTTCAGTGGCCTTGACTTAGAGAACTTTTTCAGAGATCTTTTTCAGAGGAGCATCAAATGAACTGGGACCAGATGCATCATCCATTCATACAGCTAGAGGCTAACTCACACTAATGTCATGATCTGCTCAGACAAATGTGTATATTTTTAAATACTTAGCTGGATTAGGGATTCCATGCAGGATAGATTGCTGATTCAAGCCTTTCATGTGCACATTCTGTTGATAGACAGATCTTCTGGACATATCATCAATTCATGACAAGTTTATTTCTTTTAATCCCTAGTGTGCTATCGATTGAGGCAAAATGATTAATATTTGATTATGAACTGGAATCCACACATCAATATAGTAATTTATGCATTTGAACTTGAACACGCGGATTCCTAACATTAGGCTAAAATTGTCCTGTTTAAAGAATACTGTCACAAACCATGACTTCAGAACAATCGCAGGAACACACCTTCACTTGTGCATTGTACTTCACTAGCACAGAATGCCACAAAAAGTTATATTCTTAAATATCATGAAAATGCTTACCTTTAACCTTGTAAACTCCTATATGTATGTAACCACAGTTCTGAGTATCTTGTGTAGGAACACTCTATAATTCAGTATCAGCTTCCCAAAAAATTACAGTGCATTCACATAACTGCATCAAATCCCAAATTTGTCAATTAGGACACCTACAAGTTTCACATAAACCAAATTTTCACTTTAATAATTGAAAGTAAAACCATACAAATTACAAAAAAGTACTTTATGCAACTATTACAGGCATTTGGCACTAAGTAAATAATAAGCAACACATGGAAAAAAAATCAATTAAAGGTTACTTTTCAATAATTTTCTTCAGACTGTCTGCCTAAACACCAGAGCTCTTCAGTTTCAATGAACAGACCAGTCATGCTACTTTTTTGTGCTGACTTTTTTCTTTGCAGTTAAAAATTAAATATGCCTTGTTACAAAAAGAGGCAAGAAGAAAATACCACCAAGCTGGGGAAAAAAAAAACATTCAAGACTAGTTTTTCAGATGACAGGGCACTACACAACTCACCGACAAGGATGCTTCCTATAGTTAAACCTGAAGAGGACATCGAAATTCTCAGAGGTTGTGTTTTTTTAAAATTACTTCAATCACTTCATAAAAAAGAAACATGTACAGCAGTACAGCTCAAGGCACTACTTACCTACTACCCTAATCTTTAATGAAAGCAGAAAATAGAATATAGAGCCAGCAACTGTACCTTCCTCTTCTACTTTGTTTTGTAAAATATATGTTTTAATGGCAGAGGGCTAGTTATCTAAAATTTAAAAATCTTTTCATATAAAAGTATTAAGAAAAGAATCAGATCAGACTAAATATTTAAATAAATTGCAGTGAATACATCTGAAATGTGTCTAAGCAGAATGATGAACTACAATACACAGTATTCACAATTTTTGGTTTTTAAACAAATACATAAATATAGATACCAGTACATGCCTAAATCTACAGAAAGAAACACCTTAGACAAACAGGAAGTTTTAGTAACTTTAGCATTAGCATACTAAAGATGGACACAGAAAATAAGAGAGACCTTAAGAAAAGCCCACGTTAGTGCACCATTTTTGTCAGCAGCTGAAATGACAGAAAAGTTTGGGAATACACTTACACTGTTCAGATCAAGATAACGTGAAGCTTGAGTTACAAGATATGTTTGTTCAATAAGCAAACAAACACACAAAAAGTATCAGCCATGTTTTAACACTTCGTGCTTTAGGTCAGGGGCTTTTTGCTACCAACATTCCTCAATTAAGTCATTGACCCTCAAGAGTTACAAGTATAAAGCTACTGAATTATCCTTATACGTTATCCTTTTCATCCTTTCTCTCCCCCCTCCACAGAGCTGCCCATGCCCCAGCTGAAAGCACCTGATCAACTGCTTCACTTTTGACATGCAAATCCTGCAAGTTTATCTGGCTCCTGCACATTTTGCAGTCTTAGCAAGAGGTAAAGCTAAAAGCACTCCAAATTGGAATTTCAAACTACATTTCTTTAAGAGAGGAGACATTTTGTCAATCCTGTCAAATCATGATGCACATAGAATCTTTGACAACAGTTTCCTTAAAGCCCCTATCTTTGGCTCAGGAGGGGTTAGTATTACCAAAAAAAAGTCAAAATAAATTACAGGTATATTCCTCACTAAATTCAAAGCTTTACCAAACACATCAGATATTTTGAAAAGGCTCAGGCCCAACATTTCTCACTGCATTCAAAAACAAAAAATGTAAAAATATGGAAGAGCAAAATAGGCAGATTTACATGAAGGAGGCAACATATTTTCAGCAACAGTTTTCTCTGACTTTTCAGAAGAGACCTTGGACTAAGAAATGGCCTCCACTAACACGTACAAAGGTTCAGTAAATTTGCTGCCACAAGTGAATTAACCTTCAGATTCCAGCAGAGTTACATCCATTTACCAGGCAGTGAATTTCACTCCCCAGAGTATTTGCTGTGTGACTACCACTCTTCTTCCTGCCCAGCTATTGGTAAATAATCCATTCCTAACACAAAAACAACTAAATACTTCACTGAAAATGCCAGTGAGATTAAATTTTTGACAGAGTAGTAAAAGTGTGTTTATGCCACAACAGCCTCATCTCAGATTATGGTACCAGGCCTGTCAAGAGAAGCATGGGTACAAGTGACAATAAAATCCTACCACCTACCAACACTTTAAAGAGACTTTGAGAAAGCAAAGTATAGCAGAGAGCTTGATGCAACTCATTTGTTGGAACCATCCTGGCTTTGTTCAGATGCCATAAGAACTTCTCAAGTGAGAGGCAGCACCTGTGAGCACCAGGTTACTCCTGATCTTCAGTAAAAAGGAGTAACCATGGTGAAAGACAGAAGAAGAGGAGGAAGCTGCTCTTTGTAACAGCAGTACAAAGTACTCAGTATCTGGTCCACAGAGATAATAAAAAATAAAAAAGAATACTATAATTCAAATACTCCACAGGTGTGTTAATTCCATTTTAATAACAACTTGCTATTACCTTGTTTCTTCCTGCTCATGCAGAACACATTTTTCGCACATATTTTTTTCATAGATATTTTTGACCACTGGATTTGGTGTGATGTTAGCTGTTACTGTATACCCAAAAAAGTGCCAGCTATTGTTTGCCTGCAAAAAATTATTCTCATGAATACCATCCCACTGTAGAAGAAGCTAAACTGGCAACAAGCCCTGGACTGTTGAACACCTGTCTCCATCACAGACAACTGTAGAAAAGCTGACACTACTTCTGTGTCACTAACTGACATCCTTAGAAACAAAAAGCTTGAAACACGAGGAATCATCTCAGATTTGGTTCACTTAACCAACAAAATGAAGGAGAATATGTCAGTGACTGGAGCATGTGTTTAAATGTAAATGTGTTGGCTTTAATTTACACATTGCAGTGTGGGACAGAGAGACCATGTCTCACTGGACATTTACATCCCAGGAAACTCCTTCAGCAAGGAAGTGCTACACAACATGGCATGGCTCAGTAAACAAAAATATGCATTTTCAATAGTGCCCGCCTTCCTAGGAAAGATCTTTACTGAGAGGACATATTATAGCAATACTTTACAACACCAAAATACTGTCTGTTCATAAGGAAAAGTTTCTACTCAGTTACACAATATTAAATTACTACCCTACCAAATGGTGGTGTGAAAACTTCAGTCTTATCCCACTGGTAAAAAAAAAAAACAAAACCCCCAAACCAAATTCTGATAAGCTCCACTGACAGTTATTTTTAACTGTCATCATTACATTCCTATCGTTATACTTCAGGGAATAATTTCTATTATTTTGAGAGAAGATTTAAACTTTAGTAAGAAAACTGTGAAATTTGCTACATGTCTGTGCAATCCCAGTATGTAAAGAAGATGGTAAAACTATTAAAATATTCTCTGTAGTTTTCCCTTCAGAGTAGCAGAATCTTCTCAGTGGTGATTTTCACTAATAACAAGAAATTAAACAAGGCACAAAAAAGACTAAGTCGGTCGTGCCCAGCATTCTCAATTCCTGTGGTAATTTCTAAAGACAGAAGATAACAAAATTTTCTGTGGAATATGTATCGGTATCAAAACTGCCAGTCTCTGATTATGTGATTTTTTCTTGTTATATTCTCTTTAAACTATTTCAATAGTAAGCAAAGAACACTGCTTCTAACCTGTGATGCAGAATCAGTGAAATACAGAACTTGCACTGATAACCCCTTTGAAAAAAAACCAAACATTCTACAATCAGCATCATTCAGAATCATAAAATCTGGCCACCTCGCACCACAGGACACACCAGAAGAGTTTGTGCTCCACAGTCACCCAGTACAGTGGAAAGAGGAAGAAAAAAAAACAACAAACAAAGCCACCAGTAGAGTGATACAGTAATCAAGATTACTTGTATCCAACAAAAATGTTATTATTTTACCCTGAATTTTGCAGAGTGTCGCACTCGTCTTGCCCACATGAAACACTGAGCAGGTGACGGCCCTGTCTCCACTCACACAGGATGCTGACACACCTTGTTAATCTGTTTTTGCTTAAGTAGGAACGAATGGCACTCTTGATGGGCTCAAATAGCTTAGGTAAAACATTCAAACAGAACAGAAGTTCACAGCCACAATCCTTACAGATAACTGCTGACTCGGTGCATTTTTTTTTTTTCAAAAGCACCAGCACAACTAAAGAGGGCTCAGATACAAGAAATGGGGAGAAGGTGCACCATCAAGCCTTGCCTACTGAAATCACTGTAGTGTAATATGGTCTTGACAGCTCTTCAGGGAGAGCCTTGAGCTGTGGCAGCTCAGGTAATTTTGAATAATACAAAAAAAACCCAAGCCATAGTAGTGAGATTCAAGGCAAGTTGTCTACACCTAAATTACTGAAGGATCTAACACTGAAGCTTCTGTGTTCCAGTCATGTCTCTCTCTAATGTTTCAGAACACAAGAAACTCTGATCAAAAAGTTGTTTAGAGCTTATATTCTTCATAGCTCCCAGATACCCATAAAAGTAACTGTCAGTGGCAAATAATGCTTCAAATTCTACGTGTTGCTGTCCTTTCAGGCAAGCTACAGTGTTTGGTGCCATCACCCATTGCTGTCAACTCTTACTGCATTTCTTATGAACATTAGCAAAAACTGCTTTCCCTCTGCAAAACAATAAAATTATTTATTTGCATCCAGGATCTCAGATTTTCTTTTTATGTGGGCAAAAACTCTGGTTATGACCCGGACACAGTAGACAATCATCTCCCAAAAATCAGTGAACACTGTATCTCCATGAAGATTCCACAAGATTTAGCAAACTTTTTTAATACCACAGGCCATAAAACACTGCTAACTTGGCCACGCAGATCGTAAAAAATGTAGATGCTTTTTGCCTATTTTCAGTTTCTTTCATGCTAAAAGGGCACTAGGGAGCAATTTTTTTGTTGTTGCCTCCTTTCCATCCCTGTGTTGAGAGTCCTACTGACCCCAACTGGTTTTAAGAGAAAGAATGCAAAAACTGACACAGTGTGCCTGTGTTTCATGCTAATGAAAATCAGCTCTGGAGTGTCATCTTAGCCCACCTGGCAAACAATTTTCACCAATATTCAGTTTAGCAAATGGAGAAAGACCAGCTGTCGAAGACAGTTCAGTCAAGACTGCAAGACTGCGGTGAAGAGGCAGAAGCATTACAAGGACAGAATGCATGCAGTTTGTAATTAGTATTGTTATTAATTTACCTTCTAGTATAGTGTTTTTCAATTTGAGATTTAGACAGTTTCAGCTACTACTGCAGGATGGGAATGCAGCTAGTTAAGCCAAGTTCTCATGCCAGCAGCTGAGATATGAAGACATTTCCTTCTATTTTTGTCCTTATCACCTCTTCACCTTAATCAACTACAGTGTGCTTTGCATACCATAACTGACCAAATACCCCAATTCTTCATGCACTAGGTATCTATCTGGACTCCACAGTAAGTCTAAGCAATGCCTTTCAAGCATCTCTCTCTGCATGTCCATCCCCAACATCCAGTCCCGATTCTTAGGGCTGCTGCTGCAAACACATTTTCTCCTCACAAAAGGCTTGCTGCCATCCAAGTTAAAGTATAACTTTTCAGGAGGCATGTGACACAACTCAGAAAACAGATAAAGATGAACAGAAGGCCTTTGCACAAGGTTTCCAATCCTAGGTCTCCAGCTCTCACTTTCTTCAGTTTCTGAGGACCCACATAAGCTCGAGAAGAAAGAGAGTCCTCTTGCCTCAACAGGTGAGAGCCTGAAATACAATGAACAGTCACCCTCAGCCTTCTGTGTTGGAAATCTAGAAGCCGCATTTTTACTTGCACCTGGAAAAAGTGTGAAGCATAACCTCTCTAAAGTGGCCTCACTTAATCAGATGCAAATTGCTAACCCACAATAACATGATTAAATTCAGTAACAGGCCCTTAAACTGAGAAGTTGATTCTCTTCCAGCTTAAGATGAGCAGACAAACTCACGCAGCGGTAATCCCAGGAAGAGATGCTTGTTGTCCACACATCTTCCATAAGAACATGCTGGTTTTGAATTTGAGGCAGAATTCACAAAATACTTGCACATTTTTTTATCCTAGTTTAAAACATTTTGTAATGTTTCTTCTAAAATGCCTCCTGGAGTTCACCCAATTTCCCTGATTTTCAAGAACTGTCAGCTTGGATGGAAGAGCAGAAAATAATACAAGCTTTTCCTCTTCCTCAATGTAACTGTGCTAACACGTTAAACATAGAGGCAAAACAACTGTGGAACACATAATACATTAAAAAAAAAATCAAGGCCAAAACATACTTCGATGCATTCTTAAAATTAACAAGCATTTACATTAAGAGATCTCATGCAGTCACATAGTGAGCACACAAGATATACAAATACTGTTTTCTCTACTACTGTAAAACTCGATTAGCTATAGTTGAAACAAGAGTTCCATAAAACACCTTCCTTTAACCTGAATAGAAGGGATATTGACCAAAGCTTCAGTAACATTTATTTTCCTAAAGGATTTACTCAGATACCACTTCAACAAGTATTTCAGGTAGTTTGTAACAAGATCTGATTTAATGTCCTAGGCAGAAAACCGGGCAAGAGGGAAGCGTGCCCAGAATTTTAAAGACACTGTCTTATACTGCTACATCTTCACATGTCATTTTAGAAATGACAGGGTTTACTGCATCAGGTATATGTTACAGATCTTTTGCTCAACAGAGAGTACAATTCCTGTCCTCTGAAGGAGACAACTCCTAGTGATAACTATGGCAGTGGAAGCCAGAAGCAGCACAGTCACTGCAGAGCGCTGCTCGATTATAGAGCAGGGAGCAGAACACTACTAACTGTGCTGCAGCATGCACAGAAAAACAGCTATCCACTTCACATTTTAAATATGGTTTTAGCCTCCAAAAACTAGCACAATATGATTTTTTAATTGACGCAAGTAACCCACATGATTTCCACAGTGAAGACATCTAAAAATATGTGTTGAAATATCACAAATTGCTACCCCTTGAAAGAGAATATTCTCCACCACAAAGCATTCTCGTAAATGCTAAACTCTACATGCACACACGCGCTCTGATGCTTGGAACATTAACTCAGGTTATTTTCTTTAACTCAGGGTATCAATTGTTGCCAAGGTGAGCCAACAGCATTGACCACATCCCTGTCACTTCATTTCAGCAAGACCAGCCAATTTCCATTAGCAAAATTATGATTTTGTTGAGTTTTTGGATAACCTTTATTTCAGCATATGACTGGTAGGAACAATGATGACAGGCTGCGCTAAGGACTTTTTGAGATAAGTCTTCAACATGGATGGGGGGGCTCTGAAGCAAAGAAGGGGCAAACAAGGATACTGATACACTAAATTAATCCTACTTGGAGCAAACCCAGTATATCTGCACAAGGTTATCACTGTAATATCCAAACAGCTCCTTACATCAAAACAAAGCAGCTTTTTGGATAGTTTTTAAGTTGATCCTTCACACCAGAACGTGTTGCTGCAGTAGCACTGCCATCCAGCTCCTGACATACCACCTGAACTGAGCATCAGGACAGAAACAGCCTTGAAGTGCTTCCCAAAGCAATGCTACATTGGTTTGGACAAAGAGTATCAGTACCCAGTGAAACTTTTATGCTGCAGTGCCTTGAGAATACAGCAAGATCTCCATACAGCCTCTATATCCTCTCTAACAAATCCATTCACCACTCAAGCCTCACATCTCAGTGCCCATAACTTCTCTCCCTTCCACAGCTGAGGACACAAGGGCCCAACCAGCTCCCTACAGATGTATGCAGAGCCCTTGAGAAGCTACTAAAGGAAGCCTGTGAGGTTTGAGGAGAAAAAGCCTGGGAAAAGATGGGCCAGTTGTGGTTCACCATAGGGAAACCTTTACCTTCCCAGTTTTCCCAGCACCTCCAGTACCAACTTCTTCCAGTTCAAATCTGCTGCTACAAACAGACTTGAAATTAAGGCTGCACAGTACCTGTTTATTATGACAGAGAAGGGGGGTGCGGACTGTGGATATAATAAAGCCAGCAAGGGAGGCTTCCCTAGCTGGGAAAACCAGCAGAAAGGCCATGGATGAACTGGCATTACTTAGCTACTCACTTATTTTCCAAGATTTTGTTTGGTTTGTGGTTATGGGGTATTTTTCTAGTTTGGATGGGTTGGTTTTTCTCCTTTTCACGTTACAGTTGGTTTTATGAGCTATCACCACAGAGAAACTTCAGCACGACATTATCTTAGCAGGTCTGTGTTGTTATACAGCAAAGTCACAACTAGTCAGTCCTGCTGGTGTTTGTGGGGTTGACTATAGCCTAGCTCTTCTCACAGCAACAAAACACGGGTTGAAACAATCAGATTACAAGAACATACAATCAAAGAAAATACACATGCATTAAAGTGTTCCTTGTTCTTATATTCCATAAGAGTATTATTATCCAATATACACATCAATCAGGATGGATAAATGGATATTTTATATGCTATATATAAGCATGCTTGTAAATGCAGCAAATACAATTTATATTAGTAAATATTTCATATCCAGTGTTACTCCATATCTAATTCATACAAAGTTATCGGTTACAGTGTTAGTTTCAAGTGACATTATTGACATTCGCAGAAGTCTTCTGATGGCACCGTGTACACAAAATGTTCTGAGGAGTAACTGAATGGAAATATTTTCTAGAAATAAAAGATGAGGATGTTAGTACAACTGGCTTTGAACCAGAATTTAACTGTATCTGTAATTGCTTTTCATTCAATGCTGCACTAAACTCCTACGTTAGCTAAAGATGCACCTTCATTTCATTACTACACTGGCTGTTTTTCTGTCTAGCTTGGAAGCTTTATTTCATCTTTTCTTCGTACTCAAGAACTATTAAATTCAACCCTGATTAACTATTTTGACTAATATTTTTCCAAGTCTAAATCAGAAAAGTTCCAGTGACTGGAATCCTGCTAAATTACTAACTAAACTTGAGCACTATACATTGCAACATACTTCAGAAGGTAACAAATTACTTTAAGCACATAGAGGCTTTTTATTTACACAACTGAAAGACAATAAAGAAAAGCATCAGTGATAAAATTATTAACACATAAATCTATTCAGCTTCATAACGAAGATGAAAGAGATTAAATAGAAATAGGAATAAACAAGAACTGCAGTATTCTAACTCCCATTAAACCCATCAGAGCAAAACCACTGCCATTGTTTACTCTGAATAAAGACAAGTCTGCATGTTACAGCTCATGACACAACCTTTATGCAGAATGAAATGAGAAAATCTTCCCAGTTCTGACGTAGCCAGATTAGAACCTTTCTGAAGTTCCCTCATCTGTAAAAGCAGCTGATGTATTTTGACAACTGTCATCCATCCTATTTCTGTGATTCCTCAGTTACACAGACTCCTGACATAAAGAAATATGACCACAGATTATAGCAAATACATCATTACTAAAAGTAACGACTAAAAATCTAGCTTTTCACAGCTGAAGTACCTGTTCCCGTTTCAGGGACTATATACATGATGTCATATGTTTGCCATGAACTTCCATTAGGGACAGGATTGACTAGTCAAAAAGCAGGGCAGCAGTTCTCCAACAGACCTCCACCCTCCAATGCAAGGCAACAAGACTTCTTTCACAGAGCAAACAGAACCTCCTCCTTTTTAATGCTCGGAGAATTGTCCCTAGCAGGACAGCCAGCTATCCAACCCGGCAGCAACCAAAACCAAATGTCCTACTTCAGGACCTTATACATTACCGCGGAATCAAGCCGTAAATCAAAGACCTAAGACGATGGACATACCTGAGCATATGTGGTGTATCAGCCTTTTTGCCTTTGAGTGACTGGCTGAGGACAGAGCAAGTGACAAAAAACCCACTCGTGACAGAAACCCTCTCTGAGGAAAGGGCAAAGTTACGTTTTTATTCGATCAGTAGACTGTTTATTTTGAAAATTGACCAAAAATTATCTCGCTTCCTCCAGAACGGAGCCGTACGGCGGAGTTCGGGAAGCCGAGGCCATCCCTCGGCCGATGCCAGGACTCGGGGCAGCTTCTGCGGGCACTGCCCGGCGCCGAGGCGCGATCGCTGCCGGTTCGCACCGGGCCATCACGGCCCCGCGGTGCCGGGACAGGTCCCGCGGCGGCCCGGGGCAGAGCCACACGCGGGGAAGTTTCGCGAAGTCACTTCGGAGCAGCCCCGCGCCCCCCGTCGCCGGCTCACGCCCCCCGGGCTGTAGAAGCCCGGCCCAGGGCAGCGCGGGCGGCAGCACCGCGGGGAAAAGTTAGTTGTTGGGCGTGCGGGAGCGGCGGGGCCCGGCCCGGTGTGTCCCCCCCGCCCCGGCCGCGGGTGCTGACCCCCGCCGCCACCGCCCCGCGCGCCTCCCGCTCCAGGACCA